>CAHIKZ030005331.1:2645000-2677500 GCA_903632075.3 Acanthosepion pharaonis | reverse complement strand
GAACGCTAGTCAGAAGACGCCTCAAACGTTGTAGTGATTGGGATTCGAATCAGAAGTGCAAAGAGTCAAGATGCTGTGGGGTAACATTATCGTGAAAATCTTCGACCGGCCACGTCTGGAAGACGCGAGCTCTAAGGGGAAGAGTAGATTTTTCCCTGGAACACGTACGGTTACACCTCGATACAGGGATTGACCTGTGTCCAGATATTTTGATGTAGGCGGTGTTATTAACCCCGGGGCTACCCAAAAGTCGCTATAATCGACATCTCAAGCACTTTGTGTCGTTTCATTTTCTGTGTAAGTTTAGAAGAAGCATGTTAATACTTTAGATCCATCTGAGACGGAAATGTAAAAAAAAAAAAATGACTGGTGCATATTTCGTAGCATTAGTTCCGAATTTCTCTCACTTGTGGCCCTTAAATATCCTCAAATGTCTTCTCAAACACCCAGCGCACCTTAGAGAATATCGACGTGTGGGTAGCGTAACGGTTATTGGGGTGGAGAGGGAAGTTGCCTGGCTGAGTTCAAATTCCGCGTTAATATTCTTAAAAAGACATGAATCCATTTTCGTCTAGCAAAAGTGACTGGGCTCTTTAGGAGAAAAATAACTGAATAAAAATATGAGGAGGTCTGTTGGGATAGTTTGTGAATAACTGTGAACCATTTCTTTTGTTTTTCTTCCAGAAGTGTGGTTGGTTCTATACAAGCCTTCGCCACTAGAATCAAATAATACGTACGGCTAATCTAGTTCGAAAGTCAAACTTTTGGCCCGCATACGTCGAAATCAACTCTACCGGATGTAACAGCAAAATTGTCCAAATCGTGTAACAACATAATTGTCCATCCCCCAAAATGTTTAATATCTAAAAACCACTAAACTGAGTTTCCTTTTTCTAGGTCTTCTGCATAAGACATTTAGCCATATTGACGCCATATGCCGTAAGAATCACTGAAAAACCCGTCGAGTTGTTCAGCGAGAAAGAGAACGGGTTAAAATCGCTTTGTGTCAGGCCCTCTATGTCTTCCCAACTGAGAAATGGTGAGAGGAAAAAAGATCATTCAGGCCTTCAGTAATGGCACCAACATTCATACTCTGGCTCCCATCTTCGTCCATTCAAGAACCATCAATAGAACGGTGAATAGGTTTAAAAAGAGGGAACGGTAGAGAGAAAAACTAAATCAGGAGGTCACAACAGGAAGAGGGATTATCATTATTTTCCGAAAGTTGAAGCTGGGGAAACATAGACTTGTAGGTATGTCTTGTTTAACCAATTAAATGTCACATCTACGCTAAATAGAAAAGTAAGGTTCGAAGTTGGAGGTGGGTGAGTTTATTTTTTTCATGTAACGATATACCGGGACACAGACATAAACAGAGCATTTACTGAAATATTTGTATCTATAAAAAGAACGTATAAACATAAAAAATGTCTTCAAATATGTACACACACACACACACACACACACATATATATATATATATATATATATAGAGATATATATAGAGAGAGATAGATAGATAGATAGATAGATAGATAGATAGATAAAAAAATTACATATAAAAAAAATTCAAAAATACTCCATTTGTATAGCTATTTCGCCCACAAGATCTACCTTGCAGGAATTGTCAACATTAAGGGGTTAGAAAAAAAATGAGTATATATATATATATATATATATATATATATATATATATATATATATATATACTAGGTTGAGTCAAAAGTGTTTCTGTATTTTATGCTTTAATTATTTAAAACCCATTGCACACGAAAAGCGTTTATTCATCAGAATATATCTTATCCTATTCTACTAGCTTTTGCCATCACGACGCCACATGTTCAATTCTACGCTTATGCTACTTGTTTGGTTTAGAGGCAAATTTTTTCTGCTCACCTTTTTTCTATCTCATTCACATTGTTGAACCTTTTTTCCGCACAGGAAATGAGCCATGACTCGGAAGTCAATTGTCATCCGATGGTGAAATGTCTGAACTGTAGATAGGTTGAGGAAGCACTGTTTAGCCTCTCAAGTTCCTCAACTTTACTTTGCTTGGTCATATTGGCAGAGTGTGCTGGGGCATGGTCATAATGTTGGAATGCACGTCTTTGATTAACCAAATCCGACTTTCCAAACCATCATATACTCACTGCATTTTGTTGTGCATAAAGGTCAACGTTTAAAGCATGACCATCTGGGAGAAGCGCAAAATGTCACATTCCCTCGAAATTCCACCAAACACACAACATGACTCTGTTTTGAAACTTTGACAACAACCTGGCCGGAATGAATTCACTGATTTTTCTTATTAGGATTACGAAAATGGATCCATTTTTCATTCCCAGTTACAATTCGACACTAAAAACAAAATATCTTGAGGATTTGGCAGCAGTTGTTTATAAATGTTCACATATTGTTGAGTCGGGTCATTGACCAACTCAGGAGAAACATCTTGAACACGGTCTGTAAACACGGCCGAACTTATGAAGATGTCGTTTGATGGCGTTTGTGAAGGGCTCTGTTCTACGGACAATGTACGCGTGCTTGTACTTTACTGTTGTTGAAACATTTCAAGCAATCACTCATATTCCACAGCAAAAGATCTAGCTGAACTTGTTTTGTCTTTGAGGCTGGTGTCATTTTCTTTGAAACATCTAAACCACTTTTTTCCCCACTCGTTCATTAGTTCCTGGACGTTCCACATCATTTGCAGGGAGTCTATTTTTCCACGGGTAGCGTAAAATGGCACTTATTGCAACATTTTTACCACTCATTATCAAAAACTGCAAAATAAAGAATAAACAATTAATGTCATGAAAATAAAGAATAAACAATTCAGCAACGATTAAATAAAAAGTGTCAAATTCATGATATAATATCGAGATACATTTTGTCAAAACTCATTAGTGAAAATGAGAAATAAACTTTTGAGTCATCCGGACATATATATATATATATATATATATATATATATATATATATATATATATATATTTTTAAGCGTTTCACCCCAAGCAAGGCAGAAAGCCACTAGGACGCAAGGGGTTACAGAAAATTTGGAGCAAGATCAGATAGAAGTGATACAAGAAAGGATGAGGAGAAGAGTAGTGGATAGATCAAGGCAACTGGAGATACAGAGGCCAGTGAGAGAGAGAGAGAGAGAGAGAGAGAGAGAGAGTACTGAAACCCTTCCTAAACAAGAAACAAGGCGTAAGCCTCTACTCATGTCCAAAAGAAGGGGGGGAGTTTGACCAAGGCGGTAGGAAAGCCTACCTACCCTTTAAATATAAATATATATATATATATATATATATATATATATATATATATATATATATATATATATATATATATATATATATATATATATGTATATATATATATATATATATATATATATCGACTCTCCAATTCCTCAATCCAAACCGCTATCCATTACTCTCGAATCCATTAAATTCACTTGGGTGCTAGTACCTTTGGGAAAATTATGAATCCTCCTTTTCTCCCTCAAGCTATGGGTAAATAGTAGGGCCGACTGGGTTCTATAGCCTTGGATAGCAACTGGTCTAGGAGAAGGACAACTCTGAATTCAAAAATTGCAGAGGGACTTTGTGACATACAGTGCACCATGCCTCTGTATTCGTCCCTTCAAAATGTGTGGTTGGTCCTGCACAAAGCTTTCACCACTCTAATCAAATCAGATGTGCTGGTTTCTGGCTGTTTGTTCCTAGGAACAGAGTTTCTTGACCCTCATACGTCGAATATATATATATATATATATACGGATAAGGTGTTTCCAAGCATGTGAAATACAAATAATTTGAGCGTTTCTAACAACTCTATCATTCCGAAAATGGTGAGTCAGAATGGGTTAAAAGAAATATCATGTTTTTATCGATACTTGCTTATTGTTCTCCCGTTTAATTGGCACATATATCAGCAGTTTTACCTAAATGTAGACAAACACACACATACACACACATATGTATATATATATATATATATATATATATATATATATATATATATATATATATATATATATATATATGTACATGTTGGGTGTATCTACACAGCAAATTTTAATTGTAGCAAGTTTATTTTAGATCCCAGACAAGTTATGTCCATTATATTTTTATCCAAACACACTGCATCTCAAATTATACCCAACTATATCTTTTATTGATATATAAATAAATATTTATTCGAACCTAAAATCTTATTCGCAGAAGTGATGACAACATCTATCTGCGCAGTTACGATGAAAATAGGTTTGCTTTGTGCAGATGTAAAAAACCAACAACTATTTGTATGTAGAGAACTGAATTGCTAAAAGTCATATAGTCAGATTGCAACTATTTTCTGATTATCAGCCACCAGTGAAACTCATAGGGTTGGATTTTAAGACCTACAAATAGGACAGTTCTATGCTCGTGTTTATCCATAAACTCGAATCTTCCCATTTCCAACATTTCGGAAATAGAATGCATTTTCTTAAGAAAAGTACTTGAATATAAACTAAATCCAAGAGGTGTGTATTATGCCTGAAAGAAAACGTATATATTTTAGAATTTCCCCAACGGAAGAGAATCACAAAGAGAAAGAAAGAATTACTTTCAAGCTGTAGGCATGAATATAAGCACAAGAAAAAATCTGTAGACACATGGCAGAGGTGAGAAGGCAGTTCTGTAAATTTCAAACCCATTACAGCCACCTACACCACTCCTGTATCCACAGCAAACAAAACTATCTTGCTTGGATCTTTCCAGTCACAGACATAGAATCCACTCATAAATGCCCATCTTCACAACAAAAAAAAACAATGATGTATATATATATATATATATATATATATATATATATATATATATATATATATATATATAATAAATTAATTGATTTAAATTTTATTTTCCGCTACACAGTTCTAACCATGTTTCAAAAATGCCAAAAGTCACGTTTCAAAAATGCCAAAAAGCCACGAATTTAATTTTGCAATTAAATTAAAGACATTAGTTCCATTTCATCCTCAAGTGAATTTTTTCTTGAGGATGAAATGGAACTAATGTCTTTAATTTAATTGCAAAATTAAATTCGTGGCTTTTGGCTTCCATTTTTGAAACATGGTTAGAACTGTGTAGCGGAAAAAACTTATTTTAAATCAATTAATTTATAATATTAATGCTTTGTAAATTTACATCGGGCCCTATTTTGTAAAAATAAAAATACCTATAAGAACACCGGATTATATATCTTACTGTTCTTTCTTTATATATATATATATATATATATATATATAATTCTCAAAATATATGTGTGTGCGAGTGTATGTGTGTGTGTGTATGTGATCGGATGTTGTTTATGCATTTCCACAGTTTTCATCCGATTTCGATGAAATGTTTTCGTTTGATAGATAATTCTTCAGTGCTGGTTTTGAGTTAAAATTGATGGCGAAAATGGCTCTCCACTACTTCCTATCCATTATAATTCTCAGCAACGTTTTAGTATTTACTATCTGTTCTTGGATATATATCTTTCATAAAAACTTTAATAAAAATAAATGGTTTAAATTTTACAATAATATTATCTATATCTATAATTCTCAAAATGTGTGTGTGTGTGTGTGTGTGTGTGTGTGTGTGTGTGTGTGTGTGTGTGTGTGTGATCGGATGTTGTTTATGCGTCTCCTCAATTTTCATCCGATTTCGATGAAATTGTTTTGTTTGAAAGATAATTCTTCATTCCTGGATTTGAGTCCAAATTAGCTGGAAAAAATTGACGGTGAAATTTCGAAAAACTTATTTTTTACACTTTGCGCAAAAATCAAAGGCAAACATTAATTTATTTTTTCACACATATCCTTCCAATCCTAGCTTATGGGCATGATTCACACCTCCATATGTTGCCCATCCGTTGCTGCTGACCTTCATAATTAGCGCGGGCAGCAACACGTGTACATGTTGCCCTGCAACACGCGCTGTGTCACGCGATATGTCACGCGCTGTGCACGCGCATATGCATGATCTGCGGAACGCGACACCTGTTCAAGTTTCCCATTGGCTGCACGAAGCCCCTTTACACGTCCAATCAAATGTCGCAGTTTTATACTGATTGTCTACGCAGATCTAATCTCATTGCTATCGCTTAATTCCGCTTCTACTTCTGTACGCCCAGCCCTGCTTACACAACCCACTTTTCTTGGCCAAGCGTTCAATCTCTCTCAAGTGAGGTTACCTTTTCCATTGCGTAAAGCATACTACTACAGTTTTAAGGCATTGCTTTCATTGTCGTTTATAGCCATTCCCAATTTAAATTTTTTATTGTCCTGCCAATTTTTGCATTGCATTCACTGTAGTAATAAGTAAGCTTGCTTTTTTATTACTCAACATTTATTTTTCCAATCTTTCCTAAAGTTATTCGAACTTATTGATTCCTGCAGCTTTACAGCGTTCTCTTCTTGTATTTGCCAACGCATTCCATTTGACAATTCATACTTGCCTAAGACATGCCACCAAAGAAAAGAACTTGCTTAGGTCGCAAAACCGCTGCCGCCAGGTCCGCCATGCAAATAAGAGATAGCGAATCGTCTTCTGAACGTTCAGTTCGCCTGTCTCAAAATGCTTCTCGGAATGCCGAAGATCAACATAGTCATCGGCTTTCCAACTACTCTTCAAATTTCATACGAAAAAAATCTCCTGAAGATTGGATGTTATTCTGTGAAAGCCAGAGTAAAGATATCTATAAGCGAATAAATTTTATTTATTGATTAATTTAACACTCCCACTTGATATCGATCACTAAAACTATAAAGACTGATGGCCTTAAAATTCGAGCTTTTTTTTTTTAGGTGAAATACAATATTTGTTATATATATATATATATATATATATATATGAAGAAAAATATACTGAAAAAACAAACAAAAATCCTAATATGCGATTATGCTGTTTTAATGTTTAATGTCAACGTCGGACATTAAAACAGCATAATCGCATATTAGGATTTTTGTTTGTTTTTTCAGTATATTTTTCTTCATACTGTCGGATCTATATCCATATATTTGCTTCCACACA
The DNA here is from genome assembly GCA_903632075.3 of Acanthosepion pharaonis. NCBI lineage: Eukaryota > Metazoa > Mollusca > Cephalopoda > Sepiida > Sepiidae > Acanthosepion > Acanthosepion pharaonis. The sequence continues at coordinate 2,670,427 of CAHIKZ030005331.1, read as the reverse complement.
CACACACACACACACACACACACACACACATATATATATGCATATATATATATATGTAGTACATTTATGTAACGCAGCTATATATATGCGTGTGTGTTACATAGATTCATACACACACACACACATACACACATATATATATGTGTGTGTTAAAGGTAAGAAATCCGTTGATATATAACCCTAGTGGATCCTAGTAATATAGAATATTTAAACTGATCTACAAAAAAAAAAAAAGAAAAAAACAGTCGACAAACTAATACATAATTTATCTATTTCAATGTTTCATTCAGACGAAAGGCACGAGTCAGGGGTCTGGGGGATCGGGGGAAGTGGATGCTATTTGTTTTAAAGTGAAGAAGTTTTATAAAATTAAACCAGATTATTAACCTTATGACATTAATTTAGGTTATTTGAAAAATGAAATATTAATTTAATGTTAAAAGAGGAATAAAAATACGGTTTTAAAATAATTTAAAAATATATAAACAAAACGATGTAAGGATTAATGGAAATATATATATATATATATATATATATATATATATATATATATATATATATATATATATATATATAGCAACTTAAAAGAGACTGTTTGACCAACACAAGGAATGTTAAAAGATTCACGTTAAAAAGATTAAAAAAAAACAAAAAAACAAATGAAAACTACAGACAAAAGTTCATTTTCTCCATCAAGACATTCATTTCTGTAGTTTACTGCTACCAGCAATCAGAAATATTTCTTCTCCCGATGATGGCCATGTTGGCCGAAACTAGTCGAGGAATCTAAATGAAATAATAATAAAAAAAACGAAAGAATATTAATCTACAACCCAGTGTGTCTGAAGATTTTAATTTTTAAATTTTTTTATTGTTCAAAATATATATATATATATATATATATATATATATATATATATATAGGCAGAATATCTTTAGTCAAACATGTTTCATTGAATATTTTCTCCACTTATTTTTTATACTGACCCTTTCCAGTTCTCTAATCAGTTTCTTGATGTTAAGATAAAATTTATTAAGTTAGTCGCCGTAGTTTTTTTTAAACCCAACTACATTCGATTTTGTTCTAAGATTATCTTCAGGGGTACAAAGACAAACTTATTTTAACTGCAATAAAATCTGCATTTCGTTGTGACGGGGATTTTTAAAAACACGCACGAACACGCTCTGTTATAGATATTTTTAAAATTTAAATTTATCAATTGTAGTTATGGAATTGTTCGCAAAACAAGCGTTTTAACATAAGGAAGCTGACTGCTTCATGCTAAATGCAATCGTTGGGTTTAGCATGAAACAGTCTGTCGCCTCTGAGTGTTGACTTCAATGTTCGCTTTTATATTTACATACGATTTATCTCTGATATTGAGCACTTTATTACATAAAAATAGCACACCATAAAACTATATTTCTCACACACACACACACACACACACACACACACACACACACACACACACACACACACACACACACACACATATATATATATATATATATATATATATTTGACCCAAATAAATAAACAAAGCGACTTCCAGTAAAATAACCGCCATAATAGAATACCCACAATGCACCACTAACCCGTATATATATAAATAGCCGAGAAAAATAACAGCATATGTGGCCTGACGATTGCATATAGCATGAAACAGACTGTCGCCTCTAAGTGTTGACTTCTATGTTCACTTTTATATTTACACACGCTCTATTTCTGATATTGAGCACTTTATCCCATAAATATAGCACACCTTAAGACTATATTTCTTTATATATGTATATATATATATATATATATATATATATATATATATGTAATTTTTTATATATGTTATTTATGCATTATATATACGCGGGTACTTATTGGAAAGCGCTCAATATTAGTGGTAGAGGTAGCATATTTAGTTGGATTGATGTGAGTTTGTGATGCTGGGTTTCACGCTATTTGCGATCACAAACTCACATCAATCCAACTAAACATATATATATATATATATATATATATATATATATATATATATATATATATATATATATACATTTCTATCTCTATAGATTTATATGCTTCCTGTGTAGATTTGCGAAAGAGAGAAAGAAACCGAGAGATAGAGAGAGAGGAAGGGGGAGAGGACAAATTGAGAGATGGACGATTCACTTTTTAAATAGTTCATGTTCAAATCCAAATTTCTGAGACGAGTGTCTGATTCCTGTTTCCTGAATTGATAAAGAAGATCTCATGAATTTTGCTAATCTTTCGCTTTAGCTTCTCCTGGGATTCGAAAGTGGACTGCTAACATATCAGACCTTCTTAACCCCCGACTATTCTTACACAGGCCGGGGGGGGGGGTCCGTTTCAGGCTATGTTGCGAAATGCTCATCGAAAGTTGGATTTCATTTCAAGCTTTACAAACCTGGTTTCTTTGACTGTGTTTTTCACATCAGTATTCTGGATGCGTACATCTATCTCCGTCAACGAGAACGAAAGGAAGTCATGAAATGAAGGCCTATTGAAATCACTGAGCAGGAAGATAAGACATATCGGTAAAATAAGTCGACCGAAACAAGCATCGGTTGGTAGGAAACATGTTAACATTCAAAGGAAATGAGTTAACATTTTAAAAAAAAAAACGTAGTTTGCCTACCATTACGAACACACATATAGGTAGATATTTCCCTTTTTTTTTTTTCTGGTAGCAGAACAAACTAGGGAAGCTAGAAAGATTATGTTGCTTCAGTCATCCAAGTAAAGAAAGCCGCTTTTGTAAATTAACATACGAAATCCCAGCTTTTACCTGGCTCTGAACGCTGGCCAATCACGACATTACGAAATGCGTAATCATTACAGTCAATGTGCAGAGGAATGTTTTTTTTTTTTTAAAAAAAAAAGAAAGAAAGAAAGATGCGCCAATCCAAATCATGGAAGTCCCTTACTTACACGTTTATTGGAGTGTAAATCCTACGTTTTTCGGACGTCAGTGTGTTTTTGGTGCTCTGGTCCGCTCTTCAGGAGAAGTAGTAAATACCATTCATGTGTACAAGTACGGACGAAAAATGGGACTGACTTTAAAATGTTTGACAATCGGTTCTATTATCGTGAAATGTTAGTTCTTACCGTGCTTTTCACGTTTCTAAGAAAAACCGAAACGTGTAACATTTACATTGTATGTGCCTCGATCGGTAGTATACTGACCACATTCTGAAACAATCACGACAACCCGCATTTAAATGGAATTACATTTCAATTAAATAATTAATCGTTTTTATATATATATATATATATATGTATGTGTGTGTGTGTGTGTGTGTGTGTGTGTGTGATAATATAGTTTTAACGTATGCTATAAAGTGCTCAATATTAGGAATATTAGAGCGTATGTAAATATAAAAGTGGACATCGAAGTCAACACCCAGAGGCGACAATCTGCTTCTTGCTGAAACGCAATCGTCAGGTCTGACGACTGCGTTTAGACTCTGGGTATTGACTTCATTGTCCACTTCACGAACATATCACACACACACACACACACACACACACACACACACACACACACAAAACTCACACTCATGCACGCACACACACACACATGCCTGTTACCGCTCTATTCAACCTTGACAAACCGTCTAACCCTATTTATACGCACGGTGCTTAATAAAATATACGTAAAAATAAAAGAAGTTTTATGATCAAACCTAATTTTGCATGAGAAATAGAAGCATTATGCGAATAATTCAAAGTTTGTTCTTAAAATCCTTAGAATATTGTGACTTTTTCAGACTTTTATTAGAGTTCACATTGACAAAAACAAAAGCGACACTAAAAATGGCGGATGAAAATTACAAATCAATGATGATGCAACGTGTAGAAACTGTAGCGTTATTAGCAGACAGTGTCCTGCCAGTTTGGGGCTTTTAAGATTTCAACTAAATTATGAAAAAAATTATACATTTTATTAACAGATGATTTATTCAAAAACTGCAAATTAAACTAATCACTTGAATCCTGCTGCATATAGCTTTTATTCATTAGATTTTTGCTTGTTTTTGGGGGTTTTTTTTACACATGCGCAGTAGCAAATATTCTGCATTATTTATTTATCACAGGTATCTGTCATGTGACGGATAACGCTCAGCAGAATCACAAGTGATTTTTGCGAGGAGCTTTTAAAATCCTTCCATCAAACTGTTCGAAGGCGTTTGTTTTGCTTAATGGCATGTCTGTAATGTCAGACGTGTGAGCCGGGTCTCAGTCGCTATCACACCGTAATGTTAGCTGGCAGACAAGGTTTGCGATACGGAGTGACACTGTGTGTCAAGGAAACTAGATACGAAAGGGAAACCACGCGTAAATTGGAACCCGGGAGAAAGGGAAATATGGTTAGGAGGGTCGTTGCTAGTGCTTCTTCCGTTCCACTCTCCCTACCTCCGTTGAGAAATACGAGGAGAAAGCGACGCCCAACACTGACGATTCGGTGTTGGCTTTTCTGTAAAAATTTCATTAACTTTGACCGAAATGGATGTATATTGATCAAATTTTCTTTCGACTGCCATTTATGAGTTCAAATTGAAATTTCAAGGCCAAAAACGTTCCATTTATCTTTCTTTTTTTAAAAAAAAAATAAGACTGATAGATAATTCTTTTTAGCCGTGTCAAAACTGATAAGGATTGCACACTTGGATACCAAATTTTATCGAAGCTGCATAAGACGGTCTTTTGGTACATGACCGAGAAACAACTATCTGTACTTCTGTTCATTTATATCCTTGACGAAGAACCTAGTTATTACGGCCAACATTACAAACGTCTTTTTCAAACTTGCAACGTTTCATTGATCAGAAAAAAAATATTTTGATTACTCTGGATCGGATGTAACATTCGCCTACACATATCGATGCAAGTTTGATTGAGGCTGAAAAACTAATAATGTTTTATTCATTTTTCGTCAGTTTGTTTATCACCAAGATAATGTATATCTAAGGCCGGATTTAGATGAAACGAGGTCCTAGGCTATTTCACTAGTGATCCCCCCACTCCAAATCTCCCATTGTCACGACGAGAGAAAAATGAAAGAGTGTTAAATTAAACAATTTGAGTAAAGCCTAGGATGATGATGGGTGTTTACTGAAAGATTATTTAGAGTCTACAAAGCGTTATGACAGCATGTATAAGAAAGACCTTAGCGTCAAAAATGTTATACAAATAGGAAATGATGGACACTACAATATTTATCTTGAAAAAAATGATGATGATGATGATGACTGTGCTTATGTCGAAAGTACTCGAAACAAATAATATGTATCAACACGGTAATTTTCTCTCTTTCTTTAATAATGATATAAAAAAGCTTGTCAAAGAATATGAAAGGATCCAATTGACAAGTAGACAAAACCTGTCTAAATTATTCAATGACATATGTCTCAATATATATATATATATATATATATATATATATATATATATAATCACTCATTTCTGTTGTCCTTGCCATCCTTTTGTACGGTTCAGAGTCGTGGACTCCATACAGATACCATATACGTCATCTGTATACACATATACATACAAAGACACGTACACACATAAAGACATGTATATAGATAAATATGAACTAAAACTCGTCTAGAGTAGAATCTCTCTCACAACATTAACAATATTCGACCAAAAATTTATCAGTATAAAGACATCATATATATATATATATATATATATATATATATATATATACTGTGTATTTAGGGAGCACTCCCTCTTTTATACATGTTTCGTTAAAGATGTCTGATATAGTACTGCGATTAATCTTTTTATTTCATTTTTTATTTATTCGTAAAAGTGCTTTCTTTTCTGGAAAAAAAGTGTGTAAAAACTGCCCAAAAGTTCTGCATATCCGAATATCCTTCATAATGGAGAATAGCCGAAAGCGCTCGGATATGCAGACATTTTGGACAGCTTTAATACATTTTGCGCCCAGAAAAAAAAAAACTTGAACGAACACAATAAAAATTAAATAAAAAGCTTAATCGTAGTACCTCTTCAGTCGTCTTTAACGATATATATATATATATATATATATATATATGGGGGTTAATGTGAATAAATGAAATAACTAGATATTAGCAACGGTATATACGTGCGTTGCCGTGCATACACAGATAAGTGAATAAATATTTACTCAATTTAATTTAAGATGTAAACAAAACAGTGCTCAATGTAGTTAGACAGAGCTAAGAAGTATATATTAATAAATATACATATACCTACGTTAGAATTGCAACTTAAAGTGTAAAAAGTTTTTTTTTGTGGTGTGTTTCGGACGAAAGCAACGAAATGCGTCACAAGAAAACTTTTTACACTTTGTCATACATTTTTACCCAATATTATTCTTGATAAACAAAAATATATATCGTTATCTTATATATGTATATATATACATATGAAGAAATATACTATTAAGGTGTGCTATATTTATGGGATAAAGTGTTCCGTAACAGAGATAGAACGTGTGTAAATATAAAACATTGACTTCAACACTTAAATACGACAGGCTGTTTCATGCTAGACGCAATCGTCAGGCCACGATATTCAGTTGTATGAATATGAGTTTGTGACCCTGGGTTTCACGCTTTTGCGTTCATCAAACTGGTTTATTTTAAAAAAAACTGGAGTTATTTATACTTGTTTGGCTATGTTTGGTGGTGGGAGGGGGAATCCACTTCTATGTTTGTGGTGATACTATCGTACGCATAGACACACACACACACATACAGGTGTACGCACTATGTTTCACACAAACACATCCATATAAACAATCTGAGACTAGGTGCAGATACACATCCGTGCGTTCAGGCATGCATACATACGCAGTTGTTATTCTATTTTGGTGTCGAGATTTTAGCTTTTATACATGTAGCGATGTTCTTTTTAACAAGGGCGGGTAGGGGTATTCTTGACGTTTTTCAGGTCTACCACCTGCGCCGTCAGAAACTTACACTTCTTCATATATATATATATATATATATATATATATATATATATATATATATATATATATATATATATATAATTTGTAGGTCAGATGAATTGGATCGTGATTACGATTCCAATGTAATAAATAATAACCATGGAATATTAGTGTTTGAGCCTTTTATATTACAGTGTAACCCGGATATAAGAGAGTTGTCGGGACCGGAGAAGAAGTCTCTTATATCCTGGTTTCTCTTATATCCGGGTTTGGTCTATTTTGTTTAGGTAAGTAAGGCTCTAATTTGGTACCAGAGAAAATCTCTTATATCTGGGTTTCTCTTATATCCGGGTCTCTTATATCCGGGTTACACTCTATATTCTTGCTCTGTCCTGGACATATAGCTCTACCTGGATTCTATCCTCTTGAAATATATATATATATATATATATATATATATATATATATAATGAATCATTCATACAAAAAGTAGATGAGTAAAGTTAATGATATGAAATGGCGTAAGCTCTTCGCAAACAAAATTTTAAAGTTGCATTAACCTGCGAACCACTCGATGAATGTTATGATCCTTGTTTTTAATAACTACAAGTTGTATATAAGGTCTTTTTTTTTAATCTACTAGTACTTTCAACTTTACATACAGTCATCCTCAGGCATGGAAATTATTTTCTTTTTAGTAAAATCCAGGTAGCATCAGAGACGAAACCTTGGTAGGTTTGTCTGGCTCTCTAGGTTTAGCTATATATATATATATATATATATATATATGGGGGGGGTATTGACCACTAATATTATCAATATATATATATATATATATATATATATATACAGTTTTTCTACTACATTTAGTGGCCTTAGTTTTGAGTGTAATACTTAATATAATGTGTTTTATGAGATAGGTATTCCTGACCACTCTCTGAACACGTTACATCAATGCCAATTTCCTGATCTTATCAGTCCTCGTGAAAGGTGATTATGTGGATAGTTATTGGGAAGTGATTCGTTCAAATCCCATTCTGCCCCACTTATCTTGGAATGCTAATCACAAAACATTCTCTAATATCTGGAGCACCAGGAAACAACGCAGAAGAGCTATTCATGCATGCTTTTTCAAACAGCATTCATTTGAAAAGAACCGTTGATCTCATTTACTGATTTCATTTTTCATGATCCGAACAGTTACACCGCTATACACAAAAATAATTATAAATAATTATGTATGTATACATAATTTTCTGTATTCACAGCAAAACGTGTAAGCTGATTATGTAGCACAGATATTCTGACAGAGAAAGGAATATCATTTGAATCATGGTGTGTTAGTCCTGGAGACAAATTCGTTCGTCTTTCAACCGTGGAGCGATCCTCACCGCGTCAATCGCACCTAACTCGACATTCTGGTTACGTAGAGTTGTGTAAATTATCTATCAAAATTAATATCGAATGAGATTTTGGAAAAAAGTTTCATTTTGTTTCTCTCTCTCTGCCCGCCAATCTCTTTCTCTCTCTTTCCCTCTTTCTCTCTCTCTCTCTCTCCCTCCACACCTCTCTCTCTCTCTATCTCTCTCTCTCTCACACTCTGTCGTTTTTTTTAGTGTGACATTGTCCTTGTCAACACATTCGCTGGTGATATTTATCGGCGAGCTTTCTCACGAAATGAACTGCCGAATATTTTTACTCTGACTCACGACCTTCGATGGGGGAGTCCAGAAGTGGGTGATCCATTTCTATAAACAGACTCGTAAGCACACACACACACACACACACACACACACACACACACACACACATATATATATATATATATATATATATATATATATATATGTAGTCAGGTTCCATGAGAAATATGAAAAGATTATTTTATGAATCATCCCGACTAACATTCTTTAAGAAAGTTTTAGAAAAAAATCAAAATACCTATAACAGCAGTCAGTCAGTTATGTGTCATGCTTAGGCGATCATGTATCTTTCGATACATGACTGACGAATCAGATTTTTTTTCCTGCAGTAGGTTGCCATATTTCTTTCTGTGGCAGAACAGTTGTCATCCAAGCCTATAGAACTATCATGTCATTTGCCCGTAGCTGGGGGAGAAGAAATTGATTCATACCTTTCCCAAGGGTATTAGCACATAAGTGAATGTAAAGGATTCGACTGGAATTCGAACTCGGCTCTCCGATTCATCAATCCGAACCGCTATCCATTACCGTGCCTCCCGTATAACAGAACAGACGCCTATTTGTATGTGTATTTCTGTCTGGATCTATTTATATGGCGAATTACCGTAGCGTCGGGATAAACCCTTTTCTTACAAACCAATTCACTCATGTAATAAGTACAAAAGTATTGTTGCCTGTAGTTCTGACCTATAATAATCTTCTTATTCTCTGGCTTATTAGAACTGACGCCCTGAAATGTTTGGCAAATCTCTGAGAAGAGTTAATTCCAAAAGTTAGGATGTTGATTCCAATAATTTATCGGATAAAAAAATGGGTATCCACTAGAAACTGCCTGAACGGGAATAAAAAGTACCTTGTCTTACACAGGTCATAATAAATGGTTGGTAACAACGTTTTCCCCTTGCGAAGGATCGTTCATTAATTTGAAACTTTTAAAACCATTTATTTTACATTTAATATCATCACTTGATAAGACACCGGAGGTGTTGAAACAAAATGGCTATTTTTGTAGTGATTTTATAACATATTTATGTTATAATTTTTAAATAAATAATTTTATATATATATATATATATATATATATATATATATATATATATATATAAATTTAAAAGAAAAAACAGACCACTTTAAGGTACCATTATAATAATTTATTTCACCAGAGCCCTTTTACAGGACGCCGGATCATCAGATAGCACTTCCAAAAAATGAAATGAAACGAAAAATGAAATTAAAATTGATGGGTAGTGTAAGTTTTTGTAATTTAACAGAGAGTGTAAGAGGGATAGTTAAAGAGACATGGTAGGGAGGGATTAATTTCATATCTCTCTCAAGCATACTTTGTATTGTGGGAGAAGGAGTGACCACACCTTGACCTATTTAGACGGTTAACTTAACAGAAGTGATATATTGAAATGGGAGGGGAGGAGAGAGAAAAGAAAAAGGAAAAAGGAAAAAAAAGAAGAGGGAGAGGGAAGTAAAGAGAAAGAGGCCTATATATTTATATATATATATATATATATATATATATATATATATATATATCGAAAGATAGCCTACGTATTCTTCTTATAATATGTAGATTTAATAGTCCAGTTAATTAAATTTGAGGAATAAAAAGACAACGAAATGTTAAAAATATTTTCTATAAAACTAGTATTTATTTTTTATTAGTAAGCCTTTTGACTAAACCGAATGATGAAGAAAAAGATTTTAGAATCGGAATATACGGGCATACTTGTGTCCTTTATCAACGAGACGCGATATAAATAATGTAGTGAGATTTACTCTTCCAAGGAATTTGTTCTGCTTGTTTTTTTTTTTCCGTATTTTGTATTATTGTAACAAATTTGATAGTTTTAACGTCGTAGCTTACCACGATTAGGGTCGTGGGGGTGTTGAAGGATTTCTCTGGAAATTGTATTCTCTGAGGAAGCCTAAATCCGCGTGTAATCCTTTAACATATGATCCTGTTGTAAAAATGTATTTTAATTCGGACTTTCAGAGTTCCTGTTGGCTTTTATATGAAGATGCTAAAAGCACATAACTGACATTATCAATGCTATGATCCGGTTGGTTGAAATATGCAGCTACAAGGAAATTGATTTTGTTGTCTTTTATGTTTTTTTAATGGTTATTGAACCGAAGACGGATATTCATGCCTGTTTCGCCGGCATAATTTCCTTTTTCTATATTGATATGTCCCGGAAAGGGATATATTTGAACGAAGTAGCTAAGTGGTTTTGGCTACTATAACCAAGTAGAATACAGTAGCAGTAATCGACTGGTACGCGTCGTAGTTGCAGGTAAGAAGTGTAGATCAATGGCGTAGTCCAATGGGAGTCGTTATAGACTTAGCTCTCAGACTAAGGCTCTCTTGACTCTCCTACACGTCCGTCTGTATTTATGACGGACACCAGCCAATCATATTCCAGTGAGGGGGAACACAGGTGTACGCATATTCCATTATATCACTCAGTCTTCATATCTATCTATCTATCTATCTATCTATCTATCTATCTATCTCAGTGATATGTCCTGGAAAGGGATATATTTGAACGAAGTAGCTAAGTGGTTTTGCCTACTATAACCAAGTAGAATACGGTAGCAGTAATCGACTGGTACGCGTCGTAGTCGCAGGTAAGAAGTGTAGATCAATGGCGTAGTCCAATGGGCGTCGTTATAGACTTAGCTCTCAGACTAAGGCTCTTGACTCTCCTACACGTCCGTCGGTATTTATGACGGACACCAGCCAATCATATTCCAGTGAGGGGGAACACAGGTGTACACATATTCCATTATATCATGTATTTGTTGCAAAAAAAATAAATATATAATATTTGTAATGCCATAAGTCGGAGGGGGAGGTCTGATCACGATGTGCATGCCGGGAGTGTAAAAATACTCTCAGTGATGATATGTTTACAAAATTGACATAAAGGACAATAACTGAGGTTTCTTTCTGCGTGAAAGATGGCATCGATGATTTCGTGACTCAGGCCGGATATTTGACTTAATCCAATCCAATAAATATGGCGACAAAGATGAGGACAATAGTCCGAATAATGTAAATAGTGTATATAATACCTCATCTCAGAAATATAGACGAAAATTTCTATGTTTCGGAACTTGAAATTTGTTCCTTCATCAGGCAGGGTTAGGTAACTTTTTATGAAAATGATTTTCTTTTGAAAACAGAAAACATCACGGTAGCTTATTAAGGAGTTAAAAAGAATGGGGGACAAGATTTCAGAATTTTATGGGTGTGTCCAGGTTGACCAATCAATAAAAAAGGTTAAGGCTAAAGCAGAAAAGTGAAAAAACTAGTTTGGAGCTTAGGGGTATGTTTTTTTTTGTTTTTTGTTTTTTTAATTCATACAAGTCTAGATGAACTGTCATTTTAATTTTTTAAAATATAAATATTATTAAAATATTATGTCCTACGTTGTATTAAGCACTTTTTTAAAAAAAAAAAATTCATTACTAAAGAACTGTGGATTCTTAATCTGTCTGTTTTTTTTTTTATTTATATATATATATATATATATATATATATATATATATATATATATATATATATATATATATATATCCCTCCCTCTTCATAGCCGTTTCCTCTTCTCGCACTGAATCTCAGTAAATAAACACATCAGATCTTAATGTATTCCCACATTTCCGCTTTCCGACCATCTTCCTCTCTCTCTCTCTCTCTCTCTCTGTGCGCTCACGCGCGTGTGTGTGGTCAGTCGGGCAAATTTTATTTATTATCGACGGCTAACACACACACGCACGTAAATACATATAAAACACAGGCACACACCCTCTCTTCATCTATCTCTCCCTCTCTTTCTTTCTTTTTCCTCTTTTTCTCTCTTATCATAGGGTTCATGGCGTGACGTGTATTAAATTTTGTCTGACCTGTTACACAACTAATTCACTTAACTCTTTGCAAAATAAAATCCCATTTGCATCAACATCTCCAACTGAGCAAAGAAACAGAAGTTCTAAAGTTGCCTCATCTTTTCAAACGCTATTTTCTTCGTTTAAATTTTTTTTTTATGAGCATCGTTCGCTTTTTTCTCACCAGAAGTAAATGGAGGTTTTTCACTGTAGATCAAGAGAGACAGCCTCTCTTCTCTATGCGTCAACGTTCTTCTCAGTTTTCTAGTCATTTCGTAATGTCGTTTGCATGGATTTAATTCATCTGTGGATTTTCAATTCTTCCAACCTCTTTGCACGATTTTTTAGCGACTGTCTCAAGCGTCCCAGTATAATCCTTACTTTCATTCCTCATGTTACGTTCCAAGATTTGTTCAGCTTATGACTTTCTTTTAATTTTAGTTTTTTTTTTTCTTTTCTGATGAAACATCGGCGTCACCCATCTGAAAAGTGTTCTTTGCAAAAACTCCATCTTTTTGTCTCGATTGGATGATCTCTTTGAATTCCCTGAGAAATTGATGTTTGGACATTTACCATATTTTTTTGTCATAGCAATTAGTGTTGTTGGCCCACTTTTTATTCTTACCTAGTCATGTCTATTTTTGGAATTCTTCAGAGGCAATTTCTTGTATTCGCTTGAAGGAAGGTTTCAGTCGTCTTTTTCTCCGTGTCATCTGCTTTATTATTTTCTGTTTATTTTGGTCGCAACATAATTGGCTCTTATAGAATAACTCTAAGCTGCTATTAACATGTTTAAATAAAGAATTGTCTTTTGAACTGCCTCTTGATTTGTTTTTCATTCCAACTTTGGTATCTTTTCTTTTAATTATTCGGATTTCAAAGTTGTTCGCTTGTCGTTTCGACTGCAAACCTTGTATGCTATAATCAATCTTTCAGTCTTTACTTTTTTTAATCCGCAATTTATATTTACAGTCAAATCGTCTCAATCCTATCCCACCTTCTTTCTATTGCACATAAAAAAAAGTATGAATGCCATTATTTCAGACGCAAAGTCTGCTTACAGACTTTCTTGTTCTTTGATCCAAATTTCTCAGTTATTTTCTTCTTTAATTTACTTACGGACATATCAAGTTGTAACACCGTGTCCCCCGCACGATCACCGAAGTTAAGCAACGTCGAGCTTGGTCCGTGTCTAGATGGGTGACTGTTTAGGAATATCAGGTGCAGTAAACTTGGGTGTGCGTTCAGGTGGTGTAATGGATAATGGCTCAGAATTGATAATCGAATATTCGAGTTCCAATTCCTGTTGGATTCGTTATATCCACTTACGCGCAAATATACTTGTTCAAAGTATGGATCCGCCTCCTTCTCTACCCCCAGCTATGGGTAAATTAGTAAGACCTGTAGCACTGAACTATTATTATCTAGAAAAAAATCTTACAATCTAAAAATATTTTCTGGCTTTAAATATCCTGTAAAGGTTGATAAACCGTAGAAAACGAATCAATCTTGTTTAGTTTAGAAAAGGCCCCGAGCACCTGTGGATAACGTTTAAGTATTTATGCTTTTGCTCAATTTGCTTCCTTGTTTTTTCAACAATTCTTTCTTGTATCATTTTTGAGTGGGATTATTTATTATAATTTTGTTATGTTACATTTAGTTTTTGTTTAGGCAAAGATTGTAGAAGAACAGAAGTCTAGAGTAGAGTCTATGATGGAGTAGTTGCCAAATGCCGACCGGGAGCTTCCAGGTGATTTCCACCAAATCTACGGATTATAATAATCCTAACGCGTTATCCGAGCCCCTAGTCTATCTTTATTTCACGTCATTATGAATGATAAAGAAAGTTTAAAACACACCTCAAATTGTATTACCTATAAGTTTGGAACACGGACAGGGTTTGATTTTATGTACAATGTAAAACCGATTCCGAGTATCCATTAAGTTCTCATTTTATTATAAAAGACATTGACGTGTCTTTGTTTTCAGATGAGGTCTCAGTTTATTTTCAAGACGTAACATTCCCAAAATGAAAGATGCCACCGATTTTACCGCTATCTCAAGCAGATACTCTGTCGGTATTTAACGATCAGGAACGGGACAATAACAACTAGCTACGGGTTCTGTAATTTATTCACCCCTCTAAAATTATAACAAAAAAGAAGACCCCCCAAAAAAAACAACTTTCAAGAATTCTGCCTGTCCCTCGCAATACTATTTTCTGAAACATCTCACTTGCAATTACAGTCCCGATTTTATCAAGTCATTTTTGGAGTATGTTATCGTTGAAAGGGTGTCCACAAAAAAAAAAACAGAAAAACCTTCTATTTTCTTAAGCCACCTCAAGAGTATAACGTCATGTTTCAATTCTTGACGCTTTTCCACTAGATTTTTCTTTCGTAACCCCGCTTATGTATCATGGTATGGCTACATTGATGATCCAACGCTGTTTGTCTTCCTTCTCGACAGTAGCTATGCCTGACTTTCTTGCTTCAATGACATTACCATATCGCACAGTGAAATTACAAAGAAGTTTTATACAATCATTTTCCTATAGAGCTAGTCATTTATTCTAATTCCACTTTTCTATTGTCTTCAGCAAGGATTGAATTTATAAATTATTATTATTATTATTATTATTATTATTATTATTAGTAGTAGTAGTAGTAGTAGTAGTAGTAATAGTACTTCATTTGATTTTTTTGTCTACTCATTTCCTTCCGGGTCCCATCCAGAGGCGTAAGATCAGAAATAGCATCATGATATTTTCCACTAATCATGAAAAAAAAAAAAAAAAAAAATAAACAATAAAACGCGGCAACTAAGATCACACACATTTTTATATAGATAAGACTCTTCGTAAGGTTTGAGTTGTACGTGTGAGTAAAAATTTTTATATTTCTTTAAGGCATGGGCTGCCGGGAATCTCTTCAATGAGTCTATTGAAACCTTTTTCAATCAATCCGAGGGCCCCAAGTACAACTGGAATTATTAATGTCCTCATGTGCCATATTTTTAGATTTCCACTTCAAGATCCTTGTATTTTGATAGTTTTTAAGATCTTCAAAGATACATTAAAATCTGCAGGGACTGCCATATCAATAAAAAAGCACATTCTGTTTCTGTTATTATTATTATTATTATTATTATTATATTTCGATTTTTACTATGTTCACACTACCTACCAAATCTGCAGAAATACCTAAGGCATGTAGTTGTGTATTGTTATGGCTACATTTCATGATTCATTTTTTTTTAACTTTAACTAGCGTTACATGGACAAAGTCCTTTTTGTGTGGGCTGGACTTATCAAGACATTTTTTTTTGTATTTCTCTTAAGCTGGGATCACCAGGGACTTTTTCATTGTGTTGTGCTCCTTTTTTGTCATTCAAAGCGCACCTACTATGACTGGTATTATTCTTGTTTTCAATTTCCACATTATTATTATTATTATCATTATCGTATTTTATATATTTGCTAAGCTAAATGTTACATATAAATGTTGAATTAAGCTGATTGAACTCTTAACCTCATGGCAACTTCTAGCGGCACAGATATGGCTGTGGACGCAAATACTCGTTGTGAAGTTAAGGATGCAATCCGTCTTGAACAACATGGCAAGACTGATGCATAGAAAGTATCTCGCGTTCATTCTTTGCATCAAAAGAGAAGGAAGACAGAGTCGGGGTAAGAGATCTTATTTTTAAAATAAAACAATGTTGAAGCAAACATTAAAAAAAGCATAGATTATAAGCTTATCCCTGGTTGAATGAGGTACTTTCACTTCTCGTATCTTCTTTCTTCTCTATAAGCTGGTCTGAACAACTCCATCTCCCGCCGACATAGCGTTCCCTTTTCTTTGTTCTGTCAGACTGAATTTAGACTCCCATTGATCAGACGTCTTTAGAACAAAGCTTTATTTTTCTATCCCATTTTTTTATTATTATCTTGTAACATGCGCACAGGGACACGATAATAATAATAAAAATTGATTTAATTTCATTCACAATCGTCTGGGAGATATACGTAACCATTATTTTGTGATGTAAAATGTAGAAACTTTCTTTGAGTCATCCTATTATTCCTTCCGGCGAAAATTCCTTCGGAAGGAAGACTGGAAACGGAAGCCAGACGGACAGAGAAAAAAGAAGGAAAGAGGCCAGGCCAGAAAATAGGAAGGAGGGAAATAAAGAAGCAAGGTAGGAAATAAGAAAGGAAAGAAATAAGGAATGAATTAAGGAAGGCATAAGAAAAGAATGAAGGAAATATGGAAGGAAAGAAAAAAGGAAGGAAAAAAGAAGGAATAAATGAAGGAAGGATGGAAACGAGGAAGGAATGAAGGAAATAAGGAAGGAAAGAAACAAGGAAGGAAGGAAAAAGGAAGGAAATAAGGAAGGAAGGAAATAAGGAAGGAAGGAAACAAGGAAGGAAGGAAAAAAGGTAGGAAATAAGGAAGGAAAAAAACAAGGAAGGAAGGAAGGAAAAAAGGAAGGAAAGAAACAAGGAAAGAAACAAGGAAGGAAGGAAAAAAGGAAGGAAATAAGGAAGGAAAGAAACAAGGAAGGAATGAAAAAAGGAAGGAAAGAAACAAGGAAGGAAGGAAAAAGGAAGGAAAGAAACAAGGAAGGAAGGAAAAAAGAAAGGAAAGAAACAAGGAAGGAAGGAAGGAAAAAAGGAAGGAAAGAAACAAGGAAAGAAACAAGGAAGGAAGGAAAAAAGGAAGGAAATAATGAAGGAAAAAAGGAAGGAAAAAAACAAGGAAGGAAGGAAAAAAGAAAGGAAATAAGGAAGAAAAGAAACAAGGAAGGAAGGAAAAAAGGAAGGAAATAAGGAAGGAAGGAAAAAAGAAGGAAATAAGGAAGGAAGGAAAAAAAGAAGGAAATAAGGAAGGAAAGAAACAAGGAAGGAAAAAAGGAAGGAAAAAAACAAGGAAGGAAAGAGACAAGGAAGGAAGAAAAAATAAGGAAGAAATTATGGAAGGAAAGAGACAAGGAAGAGATAAGGAATGAAGGAAATGAGAAAGGAAGGAAACAAGAAAGGATGTAAGTAAGAAAATAAATAAGGAATGAATGATAGAAGGAAGGAAATAAGAAAGGAAATAAGGAAGGAAGAAAAATGAGGAAAGAATTAAGGAAGAACGGAAATAAAGAAAGAATCATGGACATAAGGAAGGAAGGGAGAAAATAGGGAAGGAAGGAAATAAGAAAGGAAGGAATTGAGGAATAAAGGAAAGAAATAAGGAAGGAAAAATAAAGAAGGAAATTTAGGAAATAAAATATAGAGAGTCATCAGGATGATTGCAAGAAAAGTACCGTAATTATTACGTCCAAATAATCATTGGCATATTAGGAACGCCACCGCACTTTATAGAGATTAGGAGTCTTACAGACTGATGTTTGAGGGAGATGCAGTTAATAATGATGTTGATGGTGTTAGATCTAAAACAGAGAATACTTGTTGTCACTTGGTCTCCAGTGATGACCCATCTAGATTGAAGATATAATAGAAATAACTAATAAAAGCATTAAATATTTGACATTCCTTATCAAATAACGAGCTCATTTCATTTATTATTACAAACGAGGCTAAAAAAATAGAAATTGATTTAAAAGTTAACAAACTTTAGGGCAAATTAAATAAGACTGTCATTCCAAAAGTAATGCCTTTTCTTTTTGTTGAAGCTTGGATAAGCATGGAATAATAATAATACAACACAAAATGTACGTAAACAAAATGTATTGAAACAAGGAAAAAGGTACACAATATTTACAGTTAGTTTGGTATATTCTTGGAAAGACTGTTCCTGCAGAAAAGGGTTGACTAAATCGCAGTCGGGCAGAGTCTCTCGATTGGATCTCTTCTTCCTTCTTCCTCGTCTTCCGGTACCAACCCATATTTATATCGGTCGGTACTCCACTATGTAAATTAGGGGGATCGTACCACAACACTTTTTTAACATTAGATGCGTGATTGATGGCTTGAGGGTAGAGGCTGAAACTTCCTCCAAGTAAACCATCATTTTTTTTTGTTTGCCTTGTTACAGTAACTAGGCGACAGTCAGGCAAAATGGTGCTTAATATGACAGTGCGTACAATGTAGTGTTGTGTGTTATTGAATTCCACATGTGGAAATTGTACAAACTGGCATTCCTCTCGTCTTGCAAAATGCTTACGGAGACCAAACAGTGGTTATGAACACAATGAATTAGTGGGCTGATAGTTGCAGAAGGAAACCTGCAACGTAACCTCTCACAAATTCCATCAGTGGCGTCAGTGAAGTCTGTGAGAGGTTACGTTGCAGGTTTCCTTCTGCAACTATCAGCCAACACAATGCTAATTGCTGGCGAAAACTTAAAAGCAATGATATTGTCAATGAGGAAACTAATGATTTTTGTGGGTGAAAACCTGTTCCATTCGATGGGCGCTCTCCGTATCTGCTGCAGTTGCCATAGAAATATTTTGGTGAAATTGTCCCTAAAAATTTGCAGTTATGATTTAAATGATATATCTGTCTATATTTCTGAGATGAGATATCATGTATACTATTAACATTATTCGAACTATCGCCCTCATCTTTGTCGCCACATTTATCACAACGTTTCGGCCGTTGTACGCTTCGGCCTTCTTCAGGTGGTTGGAACGACGAACTGAACCCTTTATTTCGCTCACTGAGGTAGACTGTTCTAGTACTTGTTTAATCGATGTCAGTTATCAGTTATCTCCTGTTAATTCCCCTCTCAAAGTTCTCCACTGCCTTAACCGAGTATTGAACTCGCACTCTTTGTGTCCTCAAGGACACATGGCACAGTGGATAAAGGCGTTAATTAGATCCAGTGATAGGACACAAAGAGTGTGAGTTCAATACCCGGTTAAGGCAGCGGAGAACTTTCAGAGGGAAAATTAGCAGGAGATAACTGATAACTGACATCCATCAAACATGGCACGTGGACCCCAGCGCGCGAAATAAACGGTTCAGTTCGACATTCCAACCACCTGAAGAAGGCCGGAGCGTACAACGGCCGAAACGTTGTAATAAATATGGCTACAAAGATGAGGACAATAGTCCGAATAATGTAAATAGTGTTAAATGATATAATTATAGATATTAAACCCAAGCTCTAAGGCAGTACCACACCTTCGGGAAGGTGCTTAGTTTATTGCCCGGTGCCTGAGACGTCCCCAAAAAGGGAAGTGCCGAGAGGGCTTAGGCAATGCTTTCACGGTATTGTCGTTAAACCCACTTTAAACATCGACCTTGTGTCATATTCGGTAGCGACGTGGGCGCGCTGAAAAAATACTTTAAATGATATAATTGCAAGCAATGACACGTTAAATGGATAGGTTCGACTTCTGTTATTGATTATTCTTAAACGCTTATTAGATATTCTAATTCCCTTAATAGCTAGTGATATATATATATATATATATATATATATATATATATAGCTAGCTTTACTTACACGTTGTTTGATTTTTGCAGGGAATAATACACATGGCTCTACTAAACTGTCCTTCATAGAAAATAATGAAAATATTACCCTTACCTCTGTGTTGGAAAGGTCGGATAGGTCAAATGACCGCATTGTTATGGCTTGTGTTATAGATAAGAGGTTTTATTTGCTTGGGGCTGAATAATTTTTTACAAATCACGTGGGCATTATTTAAACTATTCTTTTTCTCCGTCATCGAACCATGTGACGCTACTGAAAGACAACATGTTTTATTCAAACTCTGATTAAACAGGGAAACACAATCTTTCTTTTTATAAAAAAAAAAAAAAGTATTTCCGTCGTTCTGATATAAAAAAAAATTATCTGCTTATATTCAATTTAGAATGACATATTTTTTATTTAAATTAATTTCTTCAAAG
Source organism: Acanthosepion pharaonis (assembly GCA_903632075.3). Classification (NCBI taxonomy): domain Eukaryota; kingdom Metazoa; phylum Mollusca; class Cephalopoda; order Sepiida; family Sepiidae; genus Acanthosepion; species Acanthosepion pharaonis. Next base: position 2,649,986 of record CAHIKZ030005331.1, on the reverse strand, counting down.
TTACGTTCATTTTCGGAGTTTTCGTCTTCGTAGTGTTTAAAATCTCCGCTTGCACTAACCCGATTCGGTGTCCTCCACTCCAGGCTACCTAATAATAATAAAATCACATCATATGGTACTGCTTGGATAAATATCTCATACCAAAGATATGCAGGTAATATAGCGATTATCCAAGCAGAAAATGGAATCGATAGGCCAAGTGTAAATTCTGTTACGTTCATTTTCGCATCGAGACCCTTGAGAAAATGCATGGACCCATCTCTACTTTCTCCTAGTTATAGGTTTAACACCAGGGTGGACGAAATTATAACGGAGTCAGCTGCATTCCGTTGTTGTTTTATAACTGGATTCTGCATGTCTCATTCCATATGTGGCGCAGAGTTAGGTCATGAACTCGAATGCGTGGGTCACTTTCTGGCAAGTTGCGGTCCATCTTAAAGAAATCCACGCCATCAGCATTAGCTTCTACTCTGATTTGCTTTCACCCCCCAGGCAACTCTTGCAAACTCAAACGCCGATAGAGAGAGGATGACGGGAGAAGGTTTCGGTGAAATTAAAAGCTTCTAGTCCAGAATTAAAAATTTACTCATCGACGCCATCATCATAAAGGAGGCGATCGGCAAAGAAGGAATTAAATTCTTGGATACGAGAGAAAGCCGACGAAACTGAGAATTCTAGCCCTAAATAGCAGCTAGTTTAAGAGAAGGAAAATTCCCGAATTTCTAACGGTGGCGAAGACAACGGAAAACCATTTTATTATCTACCCCAAGAAGGCAATGCAATTCACGAATAATAAAGCTAATTAAGAAAAAAAAAATGTGGAGAGCCATGATCGCTTACGTTGTAAAGAGACATGACATTTAAAGGTAAATATTCCTCATGAACATTAACGTTGGGAATAAAATCCTTACGATGATAAACAGAGGTTAACACAAGGCAACAAAAAAAAAAGTTTAAAATTATTCTCATATTAACGATTGTGTGTTAATTTACAGTTGGTTATTTTTTTCATCTGGGCTGTAATGATGCAAAAGTCGTTAGTAAATTTTACGTTTTACCAGATTCTATCCGACCTTTGTTTCTTTTCTTTTTCTTTTTTATATATGTATTTTTTCGTTGTAATGATTAGCTTGCTTACTTGAGCTTTTTTCGCTTCATCTCGCCGAATAGGAGGCATTTCTATCGAGGATGAAACATTTCTAGGGAGAAAGTAGCACTTCTAGCAGTTTGTATGTGGGAGGCGGGGGTTCTAGTTAGGAAGCGGATTTCTAGCAGGAACATTCGCAGAAATGAGAATTCGCAGATTTTAGTTCACAGAAGAATTGTTAAGAAGCTTCGTGTGCGCGAGATATACAAGGGGGATATGGTTAATCGGATTGTTATAAATGGAGGATGCAGTAGATTGAGAAATAACATATGAAATCTGCAACGTATAAATTCCTCCTTGGGGGAGTTTCTAACGCATGGCTTATCACCTCTCAGTTGCGTCTCTGTCTTTGAGCAGAGTGCTCTCAGGGGCTTCTCTGTCAAAGGACAGAGGGCAAGTGAGAAAATTATACTGAAGAGGTGCCTAGCCCTGGAGAACAGCTGCCCGAGACCGCGCCCTCTCATTGCACCAAAAGGAGGGATCGGTGCTCGCACCAAGGCCAGGTCAACCGACGGGGGCTGTGGGCAATTTTTGTCCTTGTCCCGGGCGTACGCGCTCAGGTCCCCACCTAAAAAAGACCTTGTGTCACATCTCGTCCAAGTGGGGGTAAAGTGTTAATACCACACATAAAACCCGCTCTTCACCCACCCGGACAGGTAAGAGAAGGGGTTACGGATTCTATCTTTAAATACCAAAATCAAGAGAAAAAAATTAGTTCAAAATCTGAACAACTTTTGACAACGTTAAATAAAGTACTTTATTTACTTTAATGAAACACGTTGGAATTATTTAAAAAAATAATAATTATCGAATAAAAGATTAGCAAATCTTAAATTATTAACAGAGGATATATCGATCGTTCGTTTCCCTGTACATCTTAAACTGTTCAGCAGCATTTCGAAACGCATCTTGAAGCATATGTGACATCTTGTTACCTGCGACAGTTCACATTATTTTGGTTGAAGCGTGGAGGACTTTCCACCCAGAGAGCTTTTACCCCAAAATTGTCACTTTGTGGAACAAACTCCTGAGAGGATGCTTCTCCAACCACTATAATCCTAATCTCTTCAAATCTTAAGAGTTAACCGATATATATCCTACTTATCCTCATATTATGCACCTATTCCTCTTCCCTATCCTCGACCTTAAGTAGTTCTTGAACCTTTTATTAGGTGCACAATAATAATAATAATAATAATAATAAGCAAATCAAAAGAGTTATATCTGGTGATCTAGTTGACGACAATCTGTTATTTTTATGTCCATTCCACCGATCTGGGGACCGAAGTATGTATCGGCACATGTATGTCGAAAGGCGGTGAGTGTTTTCACCGAAATTGAACCTGTGGATATATATAACACGTGGTGGGCGTTTATATATATATATATATATATATATATATATATATATATATATATATGTGTGTGTGTGTGTGTGTGTGTGTGTGTGTCTATGAAACAAACAATCCTGGTGTTTGCAACGTTATTTTCCGTCAGTATATATATATATATATATATATATATATATATATATATATATATATATATATATATATATATATATATATATATTTGTAGTTTACTGCTACCAGCAAGCAGAAATATTTCTCCTCCCGATGATGGCCATTTTGGTCGACGAAACTAAATGAAATAATAATTAAAAAAAAAAAAACGAAAGAATATTAATCTACAACCCAGTGTGTCTAAAGATTTTAATTTTTAATATTAATTTTTTAATATTTTTTTTTATTGTTCAATATATATATATATATATATATATATATATATATATATATATATATATATGTGTGTGTGTGTGTGTGTGTGTGTGTGTGTGTCTATCTTTGAAACAAATATTCCTGGTGTTTGCAACGTTATTTTACGTCAGTATATATATATATATATATATATATATATATATATATATATATATATATATATATATATATGTGTGTGTGTATGTGTCTATCTTTGAAAACTAATATTCCTGGTGTTTGCAACGTTATTTTCCGTCAGTATATATATATATATATATATATATATATATATATATATGTGTGTGTGTGTGTGTGTGTGTGTTTGTGCATGTGTGTGTGTCTGTAGAAAAAGAAGTTTATATATTTATGAATACACACACCTATGTGCATATACACACACGCACACACATGGATGTAAATAGAGAAAAAGAGAAAATCTAAGTGGTAGTAACCTCTGGCGTGACCTCGGCCGTGTATGATCGGGTGGTCGTTCATTATCCGAGATTGTAGCACCTCTCACCTGTGTAGCATTTTAATGAAGTGTGTCTTACCTGAAATTACAGGTCGCCTCCAGGTAACACCCACTTATCACATTGTTGGGTCTATAATCACTTCGTTACATGTCCTTTAAAAATGACCCCCCACCCAGCCTCTAAGGTGACTGTTAAAACAAGATAAGTAGATTTGTAGCCACTCACACCTGATACGAATTTTACAAATGCTTGCCTCGGAATTGTGATTACAAGTATGAATCTTTTTTTGTTGTTGTTGTTATCGCCTGAATTCAATCGAAGCTCCATTTTTAGTTGCATATCTGATCACAAAATTTTGTCCAGCATTCTTTCCAAATACGAGTTTCAAATTTATGTGGCTAGTCTGGAAAGTATCCATCCATTGAAAACCAAGCCTTTTTCGAACAATGGCAAGTTAATCTCCTTCAAAATACTTCCCCTGGGAATCCATATATATTACACAACGTGCTTTTCACTTTTCAAAAATAATTGCAAAATCCGATTTCGGGAACACCATACAAGCTTTCAGTTCACGTTCTTTTTGAAATCCAAGGCTGTAATTTAGTCGATCCAGACCCCAGGCATCTCGACTTCAGTCAATTTCACGCCGATGTGAAATGGCTTCCCTCTACCTTTTCTACAAATATCTTTATAGCAAGTGCTCGAAAGAGCTTTTTCCCCTTGATACCCTGATTATATGAATTTAAGCATCCTTCTAGATTGGCCTCTAGGTCCCACCCTTTTAGCTGTTGAAATAGCTAAATCTAACCGCACACGTCTAATCCAAAAGTTTCTTTTCTCACACTTCTCACCTGTGGAACTCCCTTTCGTTTACTTGCTTACCTGATGACTATAATCTTTAAAAATTTAAATGGAACATCAATCGCCATTTTGTGTTTCTTGAATACTGTTCATCATTTGTCCTTTCCTTAATCTTTCTTATTCTCAGTCTTCTCTTTCATTTTCACTCCTGCGTACTTATTCCTAGCCTAGCTTGCGGTGAAATGATTCTTTTTTTAAAAAAAATGTCATTTAAAAAACAATTGTTAATTTTGGAAACTCCAAGGTCGTAGGAGCCCAAATCTGAAATGTAACGCTACTGATGGGCGAGAGTGGTGCATTGCTTTTTAAAAAAACCTATACATGTCATGAAGAATCTTTTTGATCGGTCATTGTGCATGTAACGGTCGCACAATAAACAAGTACAGTGTTATTTCACTGCCAACTGAGAAACACAGACGGAGAGTTTTTGTTCAAGGATTTTATTTAGACCATACAATCGGGGGCCGAGTTATTCAAAATGGTTCTATACATTTTCGACAGATTTTATATATCGTTATATATTGGCGAAATATTTTAGTCTAGTAATTATAAAAATAAATTACAAAAAGTAGGTGTCGAAGAATTCTTTTTAAATCTTTTACGAGATTCATTCAATATTAAATTATAGACTAGCGATGGTTCGAAGTAATGCTTTCTCCATCATTGCGGCTGGCGGAGGTTAGAAAAAATTGTTTATTGTTACGTTGTTCTGGAATTGTCATCAGTGGTCAACTGTAATTGTTTTGTT
>CAHIKZ030005331.1:2580000-2635000 GCA_903632075.3 Acanthosepion pharaonis | reverse complement strand
ACATTCCGATCAATGTAAATAGTGTAAATGGCTTAAAATGCATCATCTCAGAAATATAGACAGATGATAGTTGAACCTATCTACTCCTATTGAGGAAAAAAAACAAAGTAACAAAAATTTCAGAATTTTAGCAGAGACGTAAGAAGTACCTGAGTTGAAATGGAATTTAGGTGCATATTTCTTAAAAAGGGTGGCTGAATCTTGCTTTATTGTGAATTTTTTCATGGTAGAGTCATCTAAAGAATGCCGGCTGAAACGTCTTGAATATCACAATAAATATCTTTAAGTTATGTCCAAATAACTTCAACTTATTAAATATTTTTGATTCCTTACGATCTCATTCATTCAGAAGATAATTGCAAGTTAATCGTTTTGAAATATTCTGCCCGTCCCTCATCGACGCACTTCTCACCACAATGAATTTGGTTTAGCATCAATTCCTGATTTTATTCTGAGACCTCAGATTCTTTTCTAAGATTTCTCCTAGAATCTTTTTTGACGTTTGAAATTTTTAGGCTCATTATATTCCATTTATCTCTAAAACGTGCGCACCAATCGCTGTATTTACGAAGACAAAGTGATGAAAAATTGTCCTAAAAAAGCAATGATTCCATTACTAACACTGGTCTACACTATATTTGATAGACTATATATGCCGTCCACAACACGTAAACATCATTGACAAAAGAAAAAAGCTTAAAATCAAATCGCTTTCTATTTTCAGAATAAAATGGACTTTTGTCTTATTCATTTATTTATTTATTTTTTTGCACCTTCTGTTATTAACACTATGATGGCCGAGGTGTCATTTTCGACACCTTCAAATATTCAACAAATTATTATGGAATAACTAGTTTTGGTTCAATGCTGTGGTTTAAGGAGAATTATTGAATTTTATCAAAGATGCTTAACAGACTTAATTCTTTAAAAAATATTCAGTGGAATATCTGATATTTGAGGTTTTACCTTGAATGGCCGAGGTGTCGTTTTTGACACCTAGGCTATTTATAGGGTAAATGCATTGAAACATTTCTCACAAGCAATAATACTTGTGTTTATGTCCCCTATCTATCTATTTATCTATCTATCTATACACACACACATAATTTATATATATATATATATATATATATATATATATATATATATATATAATCACTTTCTTTTAGTATGAGGTATACTAATATTTGTGAATTTCTTTTTAGACTTGTTATTCCTGAGTTGAATATTGAATATATTAGAGATGGCTTCTTCACGGCGTAATGTAAATAAAGATGTCAAAGGAGTTGGCCATCCTAGTGTTAAAAGCAGAATTCTTTTTGATTCATCTCAAATATTTTCAAATTATTACTATTTATATTCTTTCCAATGAACGACTGAGCCTTCAATCCTGTCCCATCACGAGAGGGAGGGGGCTGCTAGGGATCAAGCGAAAGCAACTTGCCTCAGTTTCCCAGCATTCTATGCGGCCGATGCTAGTCATGCTTTATCTTGAACGATTACAGTACTTATAATCGTTTTGGAAAAAAAAAAAAAGAACTTCATGATCGTTCCAAGTATTCCAGCAATAGAACAACTTCATATCTAGTAAAATTTTCACCTCTTTTCGATATCCTGTTCTTAAATAGCCTCATCAAATCTGGACATCCATGTGGATGTCATGCCTGGTGTTAAATTCGTTTAGAAATATCTAAACCTTCAGCTGTAGACAAACGCTTTTCTCAGACCAACATCTAAAAATGGCTTCGAGTGAATGAAGACTGTAGGTCTTAGCGATAACCATTCTTCTTCAAACATTGGGAACTGGTCCTACAGAAACATAAATAACTCTATCAAATAAAAGAAACCATATAACTCGAGGACTTTCAACAGAAGCAACAACTAAAATGGATAGCACATGTAACTAGGAGAGAGAATAAAGACATAATCAAGATGTCTATTTACTATTGTTCTCATCTTTGTCGCCATATTTATTACAACGTTTCGGCCGTTGTACGCTCCGACCTTCTTCAGGTGATTGGAATATCGGACTGAGCCCTTTATTTCGCTCACTGGGGTAGACTGTTCTACCAACGTTGGTTAGATCCAGTGACAGGACCCAAAGAGTGTGAGTTCAATACCTGGTTAAGGCGGTGGAGAACTTGGAGAGGGGAATTAACAGGAGATAACTGATAACTGACATCTATTAAACATGGCACGTGGAATTAGAACAGTCTACTCCAGTGAGCGAAATAAAGGGTTCAGTTCGACATTCCAACCACCTGAAGAAGGCCGGAGCGTACAACGGCCGAAAAGTTGTGATAAATATGGCGACAACGATGGGAACAATAGTCCGAATAATGTAAATAGTGTACATAATACCTCATCTCAGAAATATAGACAAGATGTTGACGTTCCACCCTACTTTGAACAAAAGGTTAGGAAGGAAACCGCATCAATCCTGTGGTACCAGTGAACTTGAGAAACCTATTTTTCTGATAATTTTTTAATAAAAATGTTTTATAAATTTGAGTCAAAAGTAAAACTTGCTCTTCGTTCAATAAACTCTGAATGTTTCCTTATAAGCAAATAAGTTATACACCGTACCTATGAACGCTAATGAGTATGTCCCAATCCTCATAAATACGTTGGACACTATTGTAAGTGGGGGTAATATACTGTCAAAGTAGTCCACCACTAGCAAGTGGTTTACCTACTTCTCGCCGCTGGCGAGTATTGTATTTTGTTGATGTTATAAAGATTACCATTTCATTTCCAACCTCCGTTTTGGTTATTCCTCATTCAGTAATCCTTTCTAAGTTACAACGCAAATATAACTATTACCGTTAGAGATTAGGAGAACAGATACTACCCTTTAATCCAAGCCCGATGACCAGTGAGTGAAAAATAGTGTAACCCGATTAGCATTGACTGCTTGATCAATGATTGCCAAATGTCTCCTTATAGAGAAACGGATAATGTTACTGTTATCTTTAAAGAGGAGGAGAAATGATACTACACTTCAATCTCAGCTCTATGTTCAAGAAATGAAAAAATGAGTAACTGCAGTGTTACTAACTATTCGGTCAATGAATGTTTCTTTTAGGAAATGGCTAATATTACAATTATGATTACCATTGTGGGCAGCTGTAAAGACCAAGGCCATTATTTGACAAATTTCTCTTGATAAGATGAGATCTTTTGGTTTTATTCGTGTTGCTGTTCTGCACAACAGTTACTGTTTTATGACTATACCAATAGTGTTTTCGTTGAATCAGTTTCTTATTACGGAAGCGCCAGGTGGCGTGATGGTTAGAGCTACAGAATTGACGAACCGAGTTCGGAAACTAACAGAGCTTGTTTCCACTCACTTCGCATTAATTCCCTCAACGAAAGTAGAATTAAATTCTTGCACTTTGCCCTAGTCGCCCAATCTTGACAAGATTTTGTCAGTGGCAGACAAGAATGAAGATAGAGGATAACTGAGCATTGAGGTAAAACCACTCTCCCTCTTCTTGCTCAGGGATTAACAACAAAAAACTGTTACGCTAATAGCCAACCGTGACAATCAATATATACCATCAGTTTTTAATATTAACATACCTTTAATATGGCACGTAATGTTGTCCTTTGGAAGAAGAAAAATTAAAATCAGGATTGTGTGAGGAATTAGTGTTTTTATGCAATGTATTTTAAACTGATATATCCGTTAATAAATTTAATTGATTTATCTTAACCCTGAAGAATGGACTTGTAGCTTCGAAACTGAGACTAATGACGAACTTGGACAGCAACACAAAGACAAATTAATAATGAAAAAAAAATACGGAAATCTTGTAACTTTATTTCGACTGACGAAAATAACTGAACTTTTTTATTCTCTTGCTTCCTAATAAAATATATCAATAATCTTTGTTCGTTTCGAACGATGAAAATAAAAATAAAACAGATTATTAGAGCTTCTTACACGAAAAGTGAATAGAAATGGCGATGAAGTCTCCATTTTGTGCGAAAATGTAAAGACATATAAACAAATATGTATATATATATATGTGTGCGTCTATCTCTGAAACAGTCTCTAAACAAATAAGCAATTGCAACAAGACGCCATTTGGCTGCTTTCATTTCTGCAATATCTGTAACCGAGTAAATATTTATTCTCGTTCGCACTGTGCCAATGCGTTAACGTTCGCTCAACCATGAAGCTATCCCTCCTCTGTTCCCCACAAACTCTTCACTTTCCACCAGGAATCCAATAAGCACAGGAAGAGAGGATCTCTGCTGGGAATTTTTGAAACCCCAAGAGACGCTATTTCGGCTTGATGCCAACCTCTCGAAGATGTCCTGCTCGCTGACTGGAACATTTGACAATGCACTAAAATAGTGCAGTTGAGTATAAGGACACGTATACACTTACGTCCGTGGGTGGGTGTGCGTCTAGCGTGATCCATCCAGATTTTATAAGTGGCCTATCTACTTATCTGTCTAACAATCTTTTTAGCCATTTTCCTGAATATGACTAACTTATAATACATAATATATCCGCAAATATAGATTGACCATTAGCACGGACGTTACGTCTTGCCATTACTTCACATAAACAACAAGTCATTCCTGTTCGATTCAGAAAATTGACGGAAGAAAAATATATATATATATATATATATCAAAGGTGCTGTTTGGTTTTAGGGAAACGAAAGAAAGAAAGAAAGAAAGAAAGAAAGAAAGAAAGAAAAAGAAAAATAAAGGAAAAGAAGAAAGAAAGAAAAATGAAAGAAAAGAAGAAAGAAAGGAAAGAAGGAAAAAGAAAGAAAGAAAGAAAGAAAGAAAGAGAAAGAAAGAAGGAAAAAGAAAAATGGAAAAGACGAAAGAAACAAAGAAAGAAAGAAAAGAAAGAAAGAAAAAAGAAGGAAAAAGAAAGAAAGAAGTAAAAGAAAGAAAGAAAAATGGAGAAAGAAAGAAAAATGAAGGAAAAGAAGAAAGAAAGAAAAAAAGAAAGAAAGAAAAAGAAAGAAAGGAAGAAGGAAAAAGAAAGAAGTAAAAGAAAGAAAAGTGAAGGAAAAGAAGAAAGAAAGAAAGAAAGGAAAAAAGAAGGAAATAATGGGGTATACACAATAGGCGATGACACTCATGAGTTTAATGTATGTTTCAGTGAAATGGAAAATAGTTATCGAATTTTTAATCTATTCATTTGTACCCTCTTACTTCTTTAAATAATAACCTGCATTCATCCATATTTATGATTGTTTTTGGTTAAAGCTAAGCACAAATATTTACCGAAGCAATGGGGTAATTTCCATGGATATTTTATAGTCTCCACGCCAGGAACTTATTCAATGGTTAACTTAATTATAAGTTATACTTCATGAGAAGATTCAAACAGGAAATCCGTCACATATTCAAGGCTGCTATATTTCTGGCATATATTACAATGTTTATGCACAAAAACAATACATAAGGAATTGAAGTTACTCCGGAGAACATGATTTTATATCAAATTTCACCAAATGAAAGACTCGAGAATCAATCAAGTATTACTGTTAAAATGATGAATGAGTCATGTGCTATGAATGAAACAGGCGAAGTGGGGTAGGAAATGAATATTAGAAAGAAGAAAATAACGATTGACCCTTGACCTAAAGAGGTCAGGCTTATAGTTAATTAATAACAAATGAGAAATACAGTCTTGGAAAAATTTTTATCAAGATTTCCTTGTTTATTTCCATATATTTCGAACTTCGATGGAAGTGTTTCTGTCTATATTATCAGGTCTGTCAGTAAAAATTTTGTAGAGTTCTTCAAATAAATGAATTCAATTTAATATTTTCTCTGAATCTTTTAATGTTTATTATGAATTCTGCAGATCCCTACATAAAAATAATTTTCTCTTATGGAACTGATAAATCTATTCAAAGACATTTTAATTGAAAGACACTTGATTTAAGTGGAGAAGACATTAACTAAAGGGAAAAAAATATAGCTGTCTTAGTAATTTGTAGAAAAGTGGTTGAGTAAATAGGTTCAGTGCGATAAACTCTCAAGTGATTATTATTCAATTTTGTTCGTCCTGGGTATGACGATAAACTGCATCCGCGTCCTGGGTATGACGATAAACTGCATCCGCGTGCTGGGTAAGACGATAAACTACGTTCAACAGCAAGGCCTCTGATCAGGAGGTTTTGAGGAGCCTGGAACCACCTGTTAATTGCTGATGTTCCCAGGTCCACCCTGACCCGGGGTGGTAGCACCTGTTAGGGTCCCAGCTATGGGCAAATAGTTAATCCTTCAAACTGAGGTCAAAACGTGGGAAAATAGGTTTTAATACCAACAAAACATTTTTGAAAAAACAAACATTACCAGCAATACATATTTGAAGGAGAATTATTACCAGAAACAGAATTTTTTTGAAGGAAAAAAATATTACCAGAAATAGAGTTTTGAAAAAACATGTTACCAAGAACAACAATTTTGTCGGCATTAAATAACCCATTGAGGTTGATATGCTGTAAAACAAACCAAACCAATATTCAATTTTGTAACATCAAAACAAGCGTTATCACATACAACATTGTCTCCATTTATTATGCGTCAAACTGGATGATCTTTGAATTTTGACTACATTAGTTCAAATTGTTCTTTATACCAATGTTCTATGACCATTGTGAAAGAAACTATGATGTATAAAAACGTTTTGGTTTCGCTACATACACACCATAACATTTCAAAGACGATAGTCAAGATTCAACTGAGGTTTTGGTTCCTTCTCCACAACAAATCAACGTTAAGATTTCATCCGGTTGTTAGAGAAAATCTACTTAACATAAATTAAGACTGTGTTGAATTTCTTCTGTAATTTGCTATTATACAAATTCTTATAAATTTGTTTCCCATTTCAAGTCATGGCGCGATATTACTAATTCGGTATCAATGCAATCCATTCCTTCGATGTTTCCCGACCAATTTTGTTCTCAACCTGAAACTCTCCCAATTGGTCTACAGAAGGTTAATGCGATTTTTCTGTTGTTTCACATTCCAGACTTTAAATCTTCCTTATTGATTGCTTCTTCTTTTGCTCACGGTTGCTGCATTGAAATTACTTTGAAACTAAACACTTTCGGCTTGCTTATTAGCGTCACTTTCACTAAATGTTTAATTTATATTTCCTTGCAACTTTCATTTAATTATATTTTTTGTCGAATTCGTAAAAGTATTAAATTGGAAACTCATATATTAAAAGGGTCTGGAAATTTACCTGGTATAGGATAATATATATATATATATATATATATATATATACAATAAAATAAAATTGTTGGACAAAAAGTTAATTATAAAATATCAGCGAAATATGCCAACGTCTTCGAACAAAAACATAAAAAAATGGCAATTTCAAGAAGAAGAACAATTTCAAATAGCACCTATAATTTCATAGCTTGAATGTGGCACAAGGCCTGAAATATGCGTGACTCAGTGAGGATCGATCTCACTACTCAGTCGTAATTGTTCTACTGAGACAAGCTTGTTAACCATTACTACATTTACTATATGAGGTACCCTCATCTATAATTTTTTATGGGACAAACAAAATATAACACGATAAGTTCTATTTTAGGCTCCAACTTTTAAAATTTCAATTAATGGTTTGATACATATATATATATATATATATATATATATATATATATATATATATATATATATATATATATATATATATATATATATATGTGTGTGTGTGTGTGTGTGTTAGAAATTGATTAATTCCGACATATTTTTATTTTTAATTTATTTTCACGAAAAGTTATTTTTGATGGATACACATATTCGAGTAGAAGCTGTTTTTTAATTAAACAGTATTTTTTTTTTTTATCCAAATACATCTAGCGGCCTGAATATTCAAGAAACCTTGCCAGAAAAACATGCGTCCTCCGGCAGTATCCGAACCTGCATCCCGTATGGGAAACCAACATTGGAGCCTAACGTAAACAAAGACGAATTATTGTCTTTGTTTACATGAGGATATGAAAGAGAGCAGATAGGGATGTTTCGAGAATCGGTCGAGAGTGTCTGTTCAAAACGCTCTATCGGGCTTTGCCTGACCGTAATCCTTACGTGCCAGACCGCACGTCAGATCCACTGATCGTTTTCCATGGAGGAGGCAGGTTCGAATCCTGCTATGGGACGTTTTTTTTTTGGACAAGATTTTTCGAATGATCAGACCAGTAGAAGTAGTTGCATAAAAAATACTGTTTAAAAAACAGACCTTCCACTCGAATATGAGTATCCATGAAAAATAATGTTTAAAAATATATATATATATATATATATATATATATATATATATATATATATATATATATATATATATATATATATATATATATAAAGCATGAAACTGTCGCCGCTGGGTGTTGAGTTCAATGTCCATTTTATCTTTACATAGGGTCTATCCCTGATATTGACCACTTTAACTCATAAACATAGCAAACCTTAGAACTATATTTTACCTTATATATATATATATATATATATATATATATATATATATATATATATATATATATATATATATATATGGTAAAAGACGGAGGAGAGAAGGAAAAGAGAGAGGAAAATGTGAGAGGAAGATCGGCTAAGACAGTTTACCTCATTTTTGGAAGGGCTGATGACTGAAAGGAACTGCATAGGGTTTACAAAATTTCCAGGGAACCAAAATAAGGCTCTAGTTAGCACCGATAGTGTCGGATGTTTCCAGAACAAAATCGGAAATTACTTCAATTTATTGTCGGTCCTCACGTCTGATGGAAGCCCTATAAATGATTTCGACAAAGAAATCCTTTTGCTGTTAGTGAGAACAATGTTACGCAAGAGATTCTCCCTTCCTCACGAAGAAGCTATTGTCTCTCAACAATGCAAAAAATGGGAGATGAAGTAAATCAAATTCATTAGCAGATCTGCCAGCAAACTCTTGTACTGCTTTTTCAAATTAATTCTGGTGGAAATCTCATTCTTATAGATTTTGCTAACACATAATCTATATAACTTCAGAATGTTTGAGATAATAGTTGTGTCTCCCTGTGATAAATAGTCTGTCGTGGAGAAAAAGATACAATTATATGCATATGTGAAAACTATCGATACTTCTACAAATTTTGTAAACGATGAACAAATGATATTTATTACGTTAAGAGGCGATACATTAGAAACCGACATCTTGTGCAAAGACGAGATATTTGAAAAACGATGAAACCGGCATAGTACAAAAAACGAAACCTCTTTGGCCAATTTATATTTAGAAACCAAGAAAATGGTTTGAAATATACAAAAGTAAACAATAAGACACAAAATCCTTAACAAAGAACTCTGCTCTTTAAACAAATTTGTATCAATAAAACTGCTTCCAAAATACACATTATATATATATATATATATATATATATATATATATATATATATAAAATGAACATTGAAGTCAACACTCAGAGACTACAGGCTTTCATGCTAGAGGCAATAGTCAGGCCGCCTGTGGCCTCTGAGTGTTGACTTCAATGTTCACTTTTATGTTATATTTACATACGCTCTATCTCTGATATTGAGTACTTTATCCTATAAATATAGCACACGTTATAACTATATTTCTTCTTCTTATATATAGAAAGAAAGAAAGAAAGAGAGAGAGAGAAAGAGAGAGAGAGAGAGAGAGAATATATAATGATTGTCACTTCTTGACAGAAGACAATCTCCACAACAAATTTCTTTTGTTATTTTTTTTGTTATATAACTTTCAGTCTCATTGCACAAATTTTTTGCACAAATGTTGCACCTAAAAAGAGAGATCCCCAAGCCCAATAGTGAATTAGTATATATATATATATATGCTAAAAATATATTTATGCGAAAAGTTCTTAGACTTGAACATTTCATTCACGCATGAAACAGACTGTCATCACTCGGTGTTCACTAATATATATATATATGCATACTAAACGATGGTGGTAAAAAAACAGTGCTCGATGTAAGCCTCTAAGATGTCTGAGACATATCTACATTTAACCAACCACAACCGGTAAAACAACCGGTGAATCCTCGTATATATATATATATATATATATATATATATATATATATATATATATATATATATATATATATATATATATGTGTATGTATGTATGTATAGGAGATCAGCCGATTCGGTTACCTTTGGTTTCAACCGTTTGGTATCTTCAGGCGATTTCGGTCAATTGATTTTCTACCTCTTAATCTTTAAAAAAATAAAAATTTATAAACGGTATATTTTTAAAGAATAAATGAATGAATAATCGCACAACGTGAGGTGCGGTAGAAGAGGAAGAGAAGTAGAAAAGCATTGTAAAATTATATTGGAAATGTATCGGTAGGGGGGTAAATGAAATATACGTACTTTCTTTCATCCCACTTCATACGAACTCAAAAGGGACATTTTACTATGTATACAACAGGTTCTAATTTCTGATCTCTCATTCAAAAGATTTTTTTGGTTTTAATTTTACTTAATACTACTGTTTCTTGTTCTAATTCAAGTCTGACCATTAACTTATTATATCTATCTATCTATCTATCTATCTATCTATCTATCTATCTATCTATCTATCTATATCTGTCTCTCTCTCTATATATATGTATATATGTATGTATATATAATTTCAAAGAAAAACAGACCACTTTAAGGTTCCATTATTATAATTTATTTCACCAGAGCCCTTTTAAAGGACTCTGGATCATCAGATAGCACTTACAAAAGATGAAACGAAACGAAATTTCGTTTCGTTTCATCTTTTGAAAAGGGCTCTGGTGAACTAAATTATTATAATGGAACCTTAAAGTGGTCTGTTTTTCTTTAAAATATTAGCGCTGGATTTACTTTGAGCTCTCAGGATTTCATTCTCCTTGGGACTAACTATACGGGTTACCACGTTTTTCGTAACTGAAATATATATATATATATATATATATATATATATATATATATATATATATATATATATATATATGTATGTATATAAGATGTGGACAAAATAGATAGAAATAGAAACAGAAAGAAATAAAACAGGTTTTAGTCATGAGAAAGTAAGAAATGAAAAGATGAAAAGGGACAATGGACGAAGCGAATTCTTAAAAAAAAAGAAAACGATTGAAATGAATGAAGTGTTGTGAAGGAAAAGAAAATGGCGAAATGAAAACCTTACAGGAATGAAAAATACGACGTTAAGAAGACTGAATGAAAATATCCTAAAAATAAAAATTAAAAAAGAAAATTGTTGGCAGCCAACAGGCATATTTTATTGCAGGAAACATTATCGCCTTCACCTGTCAAAATAATCTCCTTACAAAATAAAAAAAAAAGCTACATGCATTTTAGCCTGGGTGTTTAAGTTCGGTAAGACCATTAGCAGAGAGGAAGCAAACGGAAATCGTTTGTACTTCTGCTTACCTAAGGCCTTAACCTTAATTCGAACTCTAACCCCTTATATAATCTTTAAACCCACATCTTACTCTTTGTCAAGAGGAAATGGTCATTCCATTTTTTTCATCTTATTTCCTTTCGTTCAGAATTTGGACGTCTAACAGCTGCGCATAGAGCTTACCAAAAAGCAATTTTTTTTCTCTAAGGCGGCTTTCGAGATTCGATATTCTTTGGACAAATCTGACAATCCAGCAAATTTAACGATTGCTGTTATAAAGTTTGCTTCGAGGACATTGCAGACTGATAAAATCAAATATTTTCCAGTATTTTCATTGTTATTATTTTATGCAGAAATTACTGCTTGTCAGGCCTTTTCTTGGGTGAATTTTAATTTGTTTGAACCAATGGCTCGATTACCATAACTGGCGAATTCTTAAAGTTTTCATCTATCTTCAAAGATAGAGAATGGCACAAATTCAAAGAATAAGATCTATATTAAAAATAAGACAAAGAATCCGAACCAAGACAAGCGCCAAAGAATTTCGGGTACTGAGAAATTAAAGAATGAACAAGTGATGGTAAAAGATAAATATATAGATCAAATGAGTATGAGTAAATTTTATAAATATATTAATGTAAATATTATAGTCTCTGAACACACAAACAATTAATTATGCATTGTTTAAAATATTGAAAGAAATAATTATTATTACTAATTGCTCAGAGTAATATCACCATTCTTGTTTTTATGCCAAAATTTTGGATGTTCTTTTCTTCTACAAGCTTAATGCTTAATCCAATATACTTGATCCAATATGCTTAATCCAATATGCTTAATCCAATATGCTTAATCCAATACGTTCTTCATTTTTGTTGGCAGAGGAAGAACTTATCGTTCGAAATATAGGGATAAACACAAATGAATAAATATATTACAATTTTAATTTCTTAGCCGAAGCGTTGCCAAATATAATTAACGATCGTAGAATAACGATATAGATATAAGTAGTGAACGCATGGTCATTGTCAGTTTTCGTCTCAATCTATCATCATTGTACATATATATATATATATATATATATATATATATATATATATATATATATATATATATATAAAAACAAGATTATAGTTGTTCCAGCGAGAAAAAGGTTTATATTTTAAGGAAAAAAAAAAAAAAAAAAAAAAAAAGCTGCAAACGTTTTTGATTATAATGTGTATTATATATATATATATATATATATATATATATATATATATATATATATATATTTATATATATATATATATATATATATATATATATATATATAAAAGTATAAATAAAAATACACATTATAATAAAAAGGATTGCAGCTTTTTCTCTATATATATATATATATATATATATATATATATATATATATATATATATAAATATATAGTTTTTTAAGGTGTGCTATATTTACGGGATAAAGTGCTCAATATCTGAGATAGATTGTTGGATTATGCACAATGCACAACTGACCCATGTATATAATTAGTCGAGAAATATCCAACACTCGCCTGATGATTGCGTCTATCATGAAACAGCCTGTCGCCTCTGAGTTTTGACTTCAATGTTCTTTATATATATATATATATATATATATATATATATATATATATATATATATATATATATATATATATTTATATATATATATATATATATATATATACCAACCTGGACAATTTATACTCTGACTTTCTTGGTATGAATTAATGAGACAATAGTTTGTTGAAGCTCTTTCTCATGCTCATTTCATTGATTACTGTGACATGTCAGTAATGAGACACTTTCATCTAGGTATCTACAGATAGAACAGAAAAAAAGAGTAATGTAAAGTCATTAAAAATGTGGGGAAAAAAATTTGGTTGTAATTCAAAATTGCTTTAACATTTCTACTAAATATTCTCACACCTTCTACCTCTATAATTTCTAAAAAGTATTTAATTCCTTTTATTAAATAATATTGGTTAAATTCTGAAACGTTATAAATAGAATATACATAAAACAACATAGACTTCCTCTGACAGACAAGCACGCACACACACACGTATATATATATATATATATATATATATATATATATATATATATATATATATATATATAGAGAGAGAGAGAGAGAGAGAGAGAGAGAGAGAGAGCCATCTATTAATGTAAATATCTGTATAGGTGTAACTTGAAGCCATGTCGTGAATAAACACACACACATATATATATATATATATATAAATACTAATATATATATATAGTTTATCACAGACAATATATATATATATATATATGTATATATATATATATATGCAAATATAGATAACTATACTCGTTTCGAAAAACCCTCGAATTTTTGATTTGCCAATAATCAAATCAATCTCGAGGGAAAAAAAGGCTTTAAAAAAAGAAAGAGCTACAAACATGAAAGTCTGTCGAAAAAAATCGCAAGATGCAGGTTTGAAGCCCAAAGAAAAAAAACCCGATACGAGTAAACAACTAACAAAAGAGCTCAATACAACCGTAGAGAGATAGAGATACACCTAGTGAGCCAGACAAATCTTCCTAGGTGTCACCTAAACGGCTCGTCGGGGAAAGTCGGCTCTCCCTGACGTTCCGTTTAGGTGAAACCTAGGTAGGTTTGTCCGGCTCACTAGGTGTATCTATCTATCTATCTATATATATATATATATATATATATATATATATATATATATATATATATATGGGGTGTTCGAATTCTATTATATTGTAAAAATTTCTCCAAGCATGTTGCAGCCAGTTTTTCCTCAGGTGCCAACTTCTAGAAGCACAAAATTATTATGTAAGAATTTTGTTGCAATTTTTGGTAGAATTGATAAGATGCTGTGCCAAACTCAAACCCGTGTATTATTTGTGATAAATCTTGTACTTGTAAAATCCACGATACTGATACACTTTTTACACTTTCCTTCATATCAGCGACGTTCTTATAATCATGGTTGAGTGACTTACTATAAAGCAGCAGACATTTAACCAGCCTTTCTCTTATTATTTCTTTTGTTATCTCTAAGTGTATTCTTTGAAAATGGTGTTGCCTAAAAGGCATGTAAATATCAATACACAACTCAGTCGTTAAAGTCTAGAATCGATTTCTGTATTTTTTTACTTTGCCTCTACAGCCTAGAATTTTTTTAAAAGTCGCCACGAAAATTGTTATTACCAAAATAACATCGGCTATTTTAGTGTTTTTACAAGATTTGATATCTGTACTTTGTTGATGATGTCTCTGATCTTTAAGAAATACTTGATAAATTTTATAATTTATAGCTTTTGAAGAGGATTTTCTCTTAAATATTTCTTCTTTTTGTCCTCATAACTTTCAAAAATACTAGCGACTCTGTCGGAATGCCAATTATATTACTGCCATTTCTTATGCGGACTATAAACAAACTTTTTACTCATTATCAGTTAATTCTTTTTTATGACACCAAACAGAAACAACTAACCCGTGTATCAATGTCTTCAAGAAATTAAAGAATGAGATATTGTTTTTTGGAAATACATATTTCTGATAGCATAATTCTTTCGAACCACTTTGGTTTGTTCAAAGATTTCAAATATGAACATTTGCTATGGCATAAATATTCGTATACATGTCTGTTTGGCTAACGAGTCACAATGAATGAAAACAGTTTTTTTTTTTTAAGTGTTTCGATTTTTTACCCGCTCACTTGATTTCTACATTACAAGAAGTGGAGTCCATGATGTAGGGTTTCACTTCCGCTCCAGTTCCCCTCTTGAGAAAGTGTAAAGAATTATTTCATTACATCGGCAACGCACAAACATAATGACTTTTATTATGGCATTAACAATAAAAATTGTATTAACAATAACATTTCAGATTCGTTTAGAATAACATGAGTTGAGCGAAGATTTATGAATCAAAATCTTGACACGAGAGAAAATAAACTTTGATTCAGTCTAATTAAAGTTACTATATTTTTTTTAAATACACCATTGTGAAACTTAATTGAAACAACCGTTTTCTTTCGCCATACGGTCAGTTTTAGACCCACTAGACCGACGGGGTGCATTCGTTTTCTATTTTTTCCTCAGATTAGATTTGCAGTGGTGTGCAGTAATATAAATCTATTTTCGGGGTGTATAAGGAAATTTGTTTGGCCTTGAAAAATATTGCCTCATCCGTTATTGCATCAGATTTTGATCATGCCGAGACACTATTGTCTCGACTGTCGATTAGTTGTCCTACGGCCATTGTCTGCGATGGGCGTTACTCCAAGAAAACGTGCGAAAATTGTAACGCTGCACGAACACACTTGGCAAGCGTTACCAGTGAGCAATTCAAAATACTATAGACTGGCCCGGAAACTCTTCTGATTTAAATCGAATCGAGAATCTGTTGTCAATCTGCAAGGGAAGATTTCGTGGAATGGACATACGAAGTACTAACATGTGCACCGGGTCATGTTTTATTGGAAAAATATGCAAAAAAAAAAAAAAAATAAGGAAATTATTGTTTTTGTTTCAATTAATATTCACAAAGGTGTAGAAAAGTACTGAAGTGACATTCTTTTATTCTGAAAATAACGTTTGATTAAGCCTAGTTGAAAGTATTTTTAAAAAAAAATATCTAACCGCTATGGTCCGGTTCCTTGTACCACGGTGATATTGGTAGAACCAATAAAGAAGAACTCGAACACAGGTATGGAATAACACAGATATATTACAAACAGGAATATATACAGAGAAATAGAAGTGTTAGTATGAACAATTAGGTTTAGTAGAAAGAACAATATAGTCTTGACCAGTATCACTATTCCGCTGTCGGTCTGCCTCTGACTCGACTCTTTACTCGACTTGAACTACTGACTCCTGAGGCGCAGTATTTATTAAGTATGGAATAGTCCATTATTATTATTATGGGTAAGATCCTATAACACTAACATTAGCCAATTTCTCTACAGCTGGTAAAATCTTCAAATTTATGAAACTGACGATAAATTATGTCCTTTTTATCGAGTTTCTTTATTTCTTTTTTTTATTTATTTTACTTCTTTCATTTATTCTTTTCATTTTTCTTTTTTTTTTTTCATCAGTTTTTTTTTTAATTCGCTTTCTTCTTTCCTTTCTAATTCGATTTTTTATTTCTTTTATATATATATATTTTTTATGGAGAGTTTCTCAATTTACTGCCTGCAATTTTTCCTTCTTCCGTTTTTTCTTTTCTTCATCATTTCTTTACTCCTTCCTTAAACTTTGAATTTTTCCCTCCACCAGTTTTTCTCTTTTCTTTTCTATTTCCCATTACTTTGTTTTCGTTTCATTGTTGTTTTGATGTGAGTGTTTATTTTTGTTAAACGGTTTCCTTAGGTTTCCTTTCCTATCTTATTCATTAGTTGAAACATAATCGTCTTTTTTTTTTTCTTTTGCTCTTTATTTGTTTCCCTGGACTTTTTTCTCATCTTCTCTTCTTTTTCCTTTTTTCCTTAAGCTCCAAAGTCTCTCCATGGCGAAATACAGTCTAATGAATAATACAGCAGGGGTTATCTCTCCTCATAATGGAGCGTGTAATATGTTCGCATGTTTTTGTCAGCGAGTTGTATTAATACAAACCTTGACATCTGATAAGGACATCCACTCAGCTTACAGCCGGGCCTTAATTCTAATTCCTATTTACACGATTCAGCCTTGTCTTTATTTTCTTCCTCTTTTCTTTTATTCTTTCTCTTCTTTTCTTTCTTTTTTTTTTTTTTTTTTTTTTTTTTTTTGTATTTAATACAAACGATTTTATACTGTTAACTAGCAAAGTTTCTTTTTTTCTTCTGTTAATCAAGATACTTACACTTTTTTCAATTTATTGATGACTCCTAGATTTTAGATTTCATGTTGTTTACTTCTTACGTCAATAAAAACTTTTTTTTTCCTGCCTGAACTGCGTGAAACGCATCCATAAACAAATATATTTTGATGAGAAATTTTAATCCGAAACTTTTTAAATGCAATTCTGAACACAAATGAAAGCTATATTTGTTATACGAAAACAAGGCACATTTTTTATTCTGCTTAAATTATGTGATTTTGTTTTCTTTTCTGACAATATCGAAGCTTATCTTCGGACGGCTCAGATCGTCTGGCGAAAATAGAAAATGTATTGTGTTGCACCAATTTTCTATCTACCTCCAAAATCAGCATCTCAAAATCTAGTCTCTACCTGGACTACGACACCAATAGCAAATATACAACTACTTCAACCACAGAACCAATTCCAGATTGTTCCCTTTGTCAGAATATTAGGCCCCCAAATCAATTTCAATCCAAATTCTTTATACTTTTCCATATAGAATCGTTATCATGTAATCTTCTCTATTTCAATAAAGAAACCAAGAAAGGCTTTTATAATTTTGTGTAAATTGTGCAAAAAAATATTATTAGAGAAGATTTGGGATAAAATACAAATGTAATATGGATCGGAATCCGACAGAATGAGAAGATTAAGAAAAAAATAGGAAGCGTTAATCAATCTAAGATGTTTCTCTGATGAAGCTTTAATAAAATTGAAACATCTTAGATTACTAAACGTCTACTATTTGTTTTTTTATCTGATCATTATTTAGAACGTAAACAGGAACGGTTAAGATATGAAGTTGATTTGGATTTTCAATAGACATTAATTATTTTGTCTCAATTCAAAGACAACATCCATACAAGAATAACCTTAATTGAAAATTTCTTAATATTGAAATTTCAAATTAGTTCTTACTTTTGTTGATGTGACAAATAGATTTATATTTTGGGAAGAAACTCAAATCCCTTTACATTTTTTCATTTCCTCTACCATAAAGGACCAATAGAATTTCTGAACAGAATTGTAGACAGACGCAGAGGTATATATATATATATATATATATATATATATATATATATATATATATATATATATATATATATATATATATATATATATATATATATATAAAAATGTCGGACTTTTGTCCATTTCTTAATATATGACGTCATTTGTTTACATTTGATACGCCATGAGCGGTTATGAATGTACGAGATTCATGGAAGATTGAAGTTTATAAGCAGTAAATTCGACCTTGTCTACCGAACGCTTCTTTGTGGCCGAGACGGTAAGGCACGTCAGCGTAAATGACGGTTCCGTATAGGATGCAGGTTCGAAACCTGTCAAAGGACGAATATGAAAATTTCTCGGACATTCAGGCTAGTAAATATTATTTAATACTGTTTATTATAAACAGAGCATTTACTTAAATACTTGTATCTATAAAAAGAACGTTAAACATAAAAAATGTCTTTAATAAATAAATTGTCGGACTTTGTCCATTTCTTAATATATATATATACGATAAATTGTTGGCTAAATCACGCAAAAACGAAAATAACACTGACATCTCAGTTTAACAGTTGCATTTACCAAAAATTACTTGTGTAATTTTGGTAAATATCTTGAAATAAAAAAGAGTAACTTTATGAGGAGTGGGACCTCGATAAAATCGAAAAACGGTCCACCCTAAAATCAAAGACACAATTCCTACTATTTATAACATGCTCTGTAATGGAAGAACCAGAAGTATTAATTTACTTTTCCTGGCATCCGGATTCAAAATCGTGGATGGGTAAGTGTTGCTTTATTCTCAGAGCCAAACATTGAGACGTCCTCCCTATGTATTCGAGTTCACAACTAAACATATCTATAAATCACTGAATTAACATGAATTCCCACTCCTCATATCACCTTGCCTTGTGCCACATTTTCTGATTTTACGGAAATAAATATTCTCATATCACCTCAAGGTTCTAGAGTCCTTGATATATCAGATCCCGTGGGCCTTCCCTTTGTAAACAGAGGGAATGCTTACTGGGTCTGAATGTTATTGGACTCTAATTTCTTGAAATTCATTTTTCCCTCCATTAGTTATCATTAATATCAATTAAATTTACACGTTTGTTTTTTTTATATCCCAGAAATAAACTTGATAAGGCTGGGACGAAAACGGTTGTGTTTTTTAGCTTTTAAAATATACATTAAAATGCCATATAAATTATACTTATTCCTAGCTCTCCTTAAATTTTGTACTACAAAAAACTTATTCAAATATATATATATATATATATATATATATATATATATATATATATATATATATATATATATATATATCTGTGTGTGTGTGTGTGTGTGTGTGTCTGTGTCTGTTTGTGCGTGCGACGGTGCCTATCGCTGTAAGTCTCCAGCGTTTTTTGGTTTGTCTTTCATTTCCTACTCGAACACAATTCTTTATGTTGCTCCAACAAATTTCAAAGTGATGTCTTGCCAAAAAAATTTCCTTCTGCCTTCCAAGTAAGCGATTAAATAAAATTCACACCACCATAACCATCTTCTTGGTACACAGATAACGTGGTTTTGTGTTTTTGGAAGTCGGTTTATAGAAATGGTTATTTGTAAATAAAGTTCAGACACCGACTGTACCGTAATGTTTAGCCGACTCGTCTGGCAGTTACAATATCGATCCTATTACTCTGGCCTCGTGTCAGAATCTGGTGAATTTCGCCGAAAATACAACAGCACCCTTAAACAATTTTTTTGAAACAGGGTCGAGACAGATGGCAATTTTCTCAGCAGTGTTAATAATTCTTTTCTTTTGAATTGGGTGTCCCGTTTGTCCATTTATTTCAAATCAACACAGTCCGGTGGGACATTCGTCTGAAGTCTGTTATCCAGTGATGCAACGTTGCTCCATTCTGCTTATTGGAGTGTCAATGACAGGGGTGGTGGGGGAGAGAGAGAAATATTAATCAGAATTGAGAGCTGGTGACTCGTCTAAAAAGGAAGGAAAAGTTAAGGCAAAATAGTGTTTGAATAAATCGGCTTCAAAATGATCTTTCTTTCTTTCTTTCTTTCTTTCTTTCTTTTTTCCTTATTTCGTTCTCAGCTTTCTTTTCTTTTTCTGTTTTCTTCTTTACTTTTCTGTCTTTTTCATTCTTTTTTTTTGTTTAGATTTATTCTTCTTTTTGTTCTTCTTCCAATTTTCTCTTTCTCCTCTTCATTTTCTTTTATTATTCATTCTTTCTCTTTTCACATTCTTACCCCCTTTCTTTCTCTTTCTCTTATCCATTTCTTTATTCCTTTCTCTTTTTCATTATTCCACACGTTTTCTCTTACTCATTCCTCTTTCCTTCCTTCCTTCCTTCCTTCCTTCCTTCTTGTCTTCCTTCCCTCCTTCTTCCCTTCCTTCCTTCTTCCCTTCCTTCCTTCCCTCCTTCCTTCCTTCCTTCCTTCCTTCCCTCCTTCCCTTCCTTCCTTCCTTCCTTCCTCCTTCCTTCCTTCCTTCTTGTCTTCCTTCCCTCCTTCTTCCCTTCCTTCCTTCTTCCCTTCCTTCCTTCCCTCCTTCCTTCCTTCCTTCCTTCCCTCCTTCTTCCCTTCCTTCCTTCCTTCCTTCCTTCCTTCCTTCCTTCCTTACTTCTTTCCTTCCTTCCTTCCCTCCTTCTTCCTTCCTTCTTCCCTTCCTTTCCTTCTTTCTTTCCTCCTTCCTTCCTTCCTTCCTTCCTTCCTTCCTTCCTTCCCTCTTTTCCTTCTTCCCTTCCTTCCTTCCTTCCTTCCTTCCTTCCTTCCTTCCTTCCTTTATCCTTCCTTCCTTCCCTTCTTCCTTCTTCCTTCCTTCCTTCCTTCCTTCCTTCTTTCCTTCCATCCTTCTTCCCTTCCTTTCCTTCTTTCTTTCCCACCTTCTTCCCTTCTTCTTTCCTTCCTTCCCTTCCTTCTTCCTTTCCTTCCTTCCTTCCTTCCTTCCTTCCTTCCTTCCTTCCTTCCTTTCCTTCTTTCTTTCCCTCCTTCTTCCCTTCCTTCTTTCCTTCTTCCTTCCTTCCTTCCTTCCTTCTTTCTTCCTTCCTTCCTTCCTTCCTTTTTCCCTTCCTTCCTTCCTTACTTTTTCCCTTCCTTCCTTCCCTTCTTTCCTTCTTCCCTTCCTTCCTTCCCTTCCTTCTTTCCTTCCTTCCATCCTTCTTCCCTTCCTTTCCTTCTTTCTTTCCCTCCTTCTTCCCTTCTTCCTTCCTTCCCTTCCTTCTTCCTTTCCTTCCTTTCTTCCTTCCTTTCTTCTTCCCTTCCTTCTTTCTTCCCTTCCTTCCTTTCCTTCTTCCCTTCCTTCCTTCCTTCCTTCCTTCCTTCCTTCCTTCCTTCCTTCCTTTCTTCTTCCCTTCCTTCTTTCTTCCCTTCCTTCCTTTCCTTCTTCCCTTCCTTCCTTCCTTCCTTCCTTCCTTCCTTGCTTCCTCAATCAGCAATACTTTCTTCTCCCCCACTTTCTCATTTCTTTCAGTCCTGCTTTTCCTCTCGTTATTTTCTTTCTTTCTTTTTTCTTTACTTCTTTAATCCCGCCATTACTAGCGCCACCCACCGATAGGATCTAACCTGTCAATTGTGTCTGTCTAGTCTGCATATTTTATACAACAGAATCGTTTGTAATCCTCATTCAGGCGCGAAAAAAAACCTCGTGGCATGTCGCCTGAACTCCACCCTGGCCCTGGTAACAAAAGAGGATTTAGGGGGTGTAGGACTGGTACTGTTGTTAACGGTGTAAACCAGGTGATGTGGTGCAGAACAAGGCTTGACCCTACAGATCGAAAGGTCGGCGGGGAGTTCGTTGCGTCATTCATTTTAAAATCAATCCAATATTGTCATGCGGTGCCTCATATCAACCATGAAAAAGAATTTCGCTCCTCAGAAGATCACAATTCTCTCTGCATCTACTTTTGCAAGCATTAGGTCATTTTCCCGAACTTTTACAAGTTAGACAAGTTGCTAAATTTCATGGGGAAGTTTTTTGTCATAAATGAAAATGGATATAACAACCATTTTGTTGCTACTGCGTTGCTGGTTAATTAAAATTCTCTTAAGTATTTCACATCCGTTTCTTTTCTAGCATCCATGACAGCATAGGAGAGACCAGTTCATGTTTGGGATGTCGGACCTAAGATAAAATTCGACAAGCCTTGGCTCAAGGACATTGGAGCGAAAGAAATATTAGCTGATTAAAACCGTCCTGGGTATAACGATAAACTACATCTGACTGCAAGACCTCTAATCAGTTATAGACCGAGCTATAGGCAAATAGTTAACCCATAAACTGTGTTCAAAACACTATGAACGTGTAAAAATACGTTTTAATACCAGCAATACTTTTATGTAAAACAATTATAACCAGCAATACATCCTTGGATTAAAATTATTACCAGCAATACATACTTGGGAAAAAATTATAACCGTCAATACTTTTCTTAGGCAAAAAATTATTACCAACAATACTGTTATAGAGTAGTTTTCACAGTGGAGGCTTGTATTTCGCTAAGTCGGTCCGAAAAGAGTCCAACGTACAAAACGTTAGGAACTTGAAATAAGAGTTAATGACGCAGCAATCTAGTTGTGATGGTTGATACTTCAATGTCGACTGACTCACTCAACTTCAATGAGCTCAACTGGCGACTGATACTACTACTACTACTACTTATTATGTGTGGGAGAGTCTATTAATAATAGAATAGGTACGTTCAGGTATAACAAATACATTTTTGGAAAAAATATTACCAGCAATAAAAATCTTATCGGCGTTAAATAGCCCACTGCGGTTGATATACCGTAAACCAAAGCAAACCAAAGCTGACTAAAATTTCAATAAAAAGAGCTTCTTTGGATTGAATTCAGAGATTTCCTTCTCTTAAACTGGTTGCAAACGAAGGCCATAGGACCCAGTCTGTCCTTCTATTTAAACAAACAGGCAATATTTACCCACAGAGAGGTGGGCAGAGATGGATTTATACCGTTCCCATGAGTACTTGCATGTAAAAGAATATAACGAACTTGACTGGAATTCGAACTCGGTTCTCTGATTCCTCAATCCATCACTCTACCGTGCCTCTTCCTTTTTTAATTGTCTTAAACAAGCAGACAATATTCACTGGATTTACTACTTGCACTCGCTACCATCATAATCTTCATAAATGGAATTAAACTTGATATTCTATGATTAAACGTTTTAGCAAAAATCAAAAGGTATTTCAGGATTTTGCATTGTGATAAATATAATAAAACCTATTCGTGAGGAAAACAGAAGATGAACACTTGATGTGAGAATGATCAGCGGTTCACTCTCCAGGGTTAAGTGTGAAAGTCTATGATATATATATATATATATATATATATATATAAGATCCTGAAAGGAAATGAAACTTTCGCCCATCAACTCCAAAGTGATAAAAGAATAATCCAATATGCTTAGAAAGTAAAGGGATAAGCCATAAATTCATTTATCTTTTTTACTCTTCACGAAATCACAGTGCCAAGTCGTAAATATATTCGAAAATGTGACCAAAAATATCACAAAAATTGCGAGTCAGGATTCAGTAGTATTCTTTAATACTACTAAATCCTGTGAAATGGAGTGAAGTGGTGACCACATCGGCGGTGCAAAAGGCACTAACTGAATAAATGATGATGATGGAATACAAAGAATGTATTGGTCAATAGCCATACAAGGGATCATTACATGTGTCTTAGTAGTTTTCTTTTTATGTTTTTGAAAAAAAAATAGTCACATTGATTACTTATATATATATATATATATATATATATATATATATATATTACTTCCGATGATGCCACACAACTTTCACTTTAGAATGAATTTTAAAGATCTTTAATTTCATTTATTTTCTCGTTTTACTTGCTTCATTTTCGTCTTCTTTGTCAAAAACCATGAAAAAGTGAAGGTTGTGTGGAGGTTGATTTTAACAGGAATAAGAAAAGGACGCCAAGAAAAAGACATATATTTCTTCCTCAGCAATCTTCACTTCGTAGCTCGGGTCATTTCTATATTTTTGCATGTACCAATCTTGATTGTCTGGTTCAAAAACTCCAGGTTGAATGGCTTCAAACTCCAAATTGATTGAATTCCTTTCTTTTACCTTCTTCTTCGAATTCTACAGCCACTTCCGGTGGTTGGATATTAACAAGGCTTCAGCAATAAATTCGCCTTTTTATTGGACTAGTAAATTGCTGAGAGTAAATACTTATTGGGAATCCTTTATTTAAGATCAATTAAGGTGACGACGACCAATTGATTGATGTTGGTTTTATATTGAATTAGTTTATTACTAAGGACAGCTTGCTAACTAGCAAAACAGAAGGCTTCATAACAGATTGATATAATTATTTCCTCAGATAATCTGCTACAGGGCCACCTCAGTAGTGTACCCTGTGATAATCAAACTCATTTCATTAGGAATAGCTTGCAAAAAGAGTTCGTTAACTATCACGCTATAAAGTAGCGTTCTTTTAACAAATTATTCTGACAGAAGGCCACAAATGTGTTCTTATCATTCGGGATTTACTACCCTTTATGGATCAAAGAGTGAGAAATAAAAACTCCGCAAAAATGACTTATCACATTAAAACATTGCCTCACATTTCTATAAATATAGGAACGAAACATTTTCTCTTGGTGCAAAATCCATTTTAAGTCAACTGAACAGATTGTATATAAACTTCTGATGGCTTCTATAGTGCAACCAATATTTTAGGCGGTCATTCAAACAAAAATGATTACCTCTGTCTATATTTCTGAGATGGAACAGTTACACTATTTACATTGTTCGGACTGTTGTTTGAACCTCATCTTTATTGTCATATTCGCCAAGGGCACATGGCCCAGTGGATAAAGGCGTTGGCTGAAATAATCCAGTACATTGACCCAAAGAGTTGTGAGTTCAATACCTGGCCACAGCAGAGGTGTACAAAACTTGGAGAGTTGAGTTACTAAAGGAAAATAACTAAAACTGAGATATCCAGAAAAGGCGTGGAACGAGAACAATCTACGCCCGTAGACTAAATAAAAATATATCACCTGAATAAGGCCGTAGCGTACAACAGCCGAAACGTCGTGAATATGACAACCAAAATTAGGACAACAGTCCGAACAATGTAAATAGGGTGAATAGTTACAATACCTCGTCTCAGAAATATAGACAGATCCTGAAGAAGGCCGGAGCGTACAACAGTTGAAATGTCGTAAATATGACAACAAAAATGAGGACAAAAATCCGAACAGTGTAAATAGCGTAAATAAAAATGATTGCTATTCTCAAATAATAATTTATTTTTAGCATTATTAACGGTGCATCAATTTGCTAAGCTTTAAATATTTGTAAAGCATTTGCCAAAACTTAGATGACTATCAACGACTTGCGATATAAGTACATGAACAAATGAATAACGAAAAAAGCTTCAGTCAGACAATGCATATGCACTAATCCCAATATGACTTAAACAGAAATTGGAAGACTATAATAAACCAATCTCCTAATTCGGAAAATTCTGCCTACCTTGAAAATCAGCATTCGAAATCCAGGCATTTGACCTAAAAGTCGAACGCTGGTCTCTGTCACCAGTTGTTAATACGTAACCCAGGCACATGAAATGCTCTAAGTTCTTTTGACAGTGTATTTGATTGATGATTGGTGTCAAGTGGAAATGCAGTGTCACAAGGCACTCATAATTGATGCAGTCAATTTAACTGCCTGCGTTTGGGGAGTTCAACTGTTAGGCCAGTGATCCGGAAAAGATGACGGAATCAGTGGGGTTTTTTTTTTCGGTTTTCATTATTTATGTCTCTTAAGCGTCACTATGTTCAGTGTCACAGAAAAAAAAAATGTTTGTCCCTTGGGTGAAGAACAGAGAAACAATTTTGTTATATTCGCATGCGACCCTCAAAATGCAGTATCGAGAGAAATCGACATCAAGAGATGTGATCGCTTTTCAATTTCGTTTAAAAAAAAAAGGAAAAAAAAAGTACATTCATCAAAATGTTGTTTCGATTGAGATGAAAATGTCAAGGTTTTTAACACTTTCATATCATTTATCGGACTATCATATTTATTTTTTATTGTTTCTAATAATGTTTCAGACAAAAATCTAGTCTTTCTACACCTCTGCTTTAATCTGAGCGTTTAGGGAAGGAACTAAAACCTTTACCTCAGAGCTTCAATCAGATCACGTTACTTTTCAAGATTATTTAAATGAGCACCCTTCTTTGCAAAGACATTCCTGTTTAATGAGATAATATAGCTGCGTAAGAACGCAAGTTTGCACCCTGCAAGAAAATATATTTTCATTATTAAGTCTCTCAAATGCACAGACTGGTAGATGTAATACATACTGTTAAAAAAAAAAACAGAGCTTCCACTAAAACACTGGCTCTTTAGGTTCATAGTTAGATTTGCTCTACTTAGTGTATTGAGCACTTAGTTACTTTTGCTTTACTCGTTTTAGAGGCTAGTTGTCTTTGGACTCTGAACTTGCATTCTAGACGATTGTTTTCGCCTCAATTATATGTTCTTAGTTCTTTCTTTTTTTGTCCCTTATTTTTCCTTGGGTATTGGTTTGTTCATTTACAAGCCAAAACACCTAAGGTTTTTCCAGATGAGTATAATTACTTATATATATATATATATATATATATATATATATATATATATATATATATATATATATATATATATATGGATGTGTGTGTGTGTGTGTATGTATGTATGTATAACTGAATAAATAAATAAAATAAAAGTCTGGACTATAAATAAGCTGCAAAGAATTAGCACCAAACAACAAATTGAGAAAAAGCAGTTTCTAACCCCCACAACCACCCTCACACACACACACACACAAACAGTTTACACCAGGGGCCTATATATATTGCCCACACAAATAGTAGTAACACATGGGCTGAGGATCGCTTAAGCTATATCACTTCCGATCATGATGCATTATTGATTTCTATGTTCACTCTCCTCTCTCTCTCTCTCTCTCTCTATATATATATATATATATATATATATATATATATATATATATATATATATATATATATATATATATATATATATATATATATATATATATATATATATATATTATTTTATATATATGATTTATATATTATATATACGCTGTACTTATTGGACTTATTAAACGCTCAATATCAGTGATAGACCTAAATTATTTAGTTTCATTTATGTGAGTTTTTGAACCTGTAAATAATGTGTATGTATATTTATATGCATGCACATTGCACACACACACACACACACACACACACACACACACACACACACACACACATATATATATATATATATATATATATATATATATATATATATATATATAAAAGAGAAAAAGGGTCTAGGATAGATTTAGACTTACTTAGAGAGATATATGCAGAGTATAGAAAAATGTAACATTTATAGATAGAACCATCCTCATGTACATGTCTGTTGCTTTAACGCTAAACGCAACTTAACTTTTGGACTTTTCATCGTAGATTTATCTTTTCAGTGTGTTTAAGCTTTGTGTGCAAATGAATGTCAAGATGGCGGCTTAAGAAGGCAACTAGAAACTGAAAAACATACACACACCTACATACACACACAGATACATTCACACAGATACATGCAGATCAAAAACATAGAATCCCAGTTACAAAGTCAGTAACCAAAAATGGAGGAAAAGCGAAAAACTATTTAGCAGCGGAAATTACAAATCTGTTTGTATTTGAAAGGGAACATTAGACGTGTATGTATTTCTGAATTCCGTTTACGTGAAGAAGACATTTACTTTTATGTCTTTTGAGCAAAAGCGAGATTTTTTGTGCGCACTCTGCTTACTTCAGTTCGATATAACACATTAACTTTCTGTCTGCTGTGTCGGGTTCGTGAGGCTTGCTACTAAAAACTCATTTTGAACAATGCAAAAATTACGTTTGAGTGATTCTCGTAGATCAGTACTCAACAAGTTTATCTAGAAGGCTATTGGTAATGTGTTTAATCGTCATTGAATTTCATTACTATCAAGCTTTTGTTTGTTTAGCGGCATTTAAACTCCTTATGGATCAATTAATACAGAAATTTAATTTCCTTGTGAGCATTAGTAATTTCTTTTCCAAAAATGTATTGCTGGTAATTTTTTTTTACTATGAAAATATCTTGCTGGTATTTTTATTATAAAAATGTATTCTTATACTTTCATGGTCTTCTGACCCTATTTGCCCATAGCTGGGACCCTAACAGTTGCTACCACCCAATGTTAGGGTGAACCTGGAAACAACAGCAATTAAGAGGTGGTTCAATGCCTCTCAATATTTTTAATTGCCCGAACAGAGGCCTTGTTGCCGGATGTAGTTTATCGTCATACCCAGGATAGGATGCTTTTTATCACAATCTATAAAACTGTTTTTTTTTTTTTAAGCGAATAGAGCTTTACGACTCAAAGAAGACGATCGTCCACTAGGCCATATAGACTGGCGCTATAACATCATAAAACGCATTAGCAAACAAAAGTCACATCACTTGAATACTCCCAAGAGCAACTCCAATGTGTAGCAAATGTAACTAGAAGATTAAATAATAATACAATCAAAATGTTGAATTTACTACACTTGCAAAGGCAAAAGGAAAGGAATTGGGAATGAGATGTCATTATCTTTTTTTAATATCCACGTGTATAGTTGGCTAGCGTATTCGAGGATACCCGTCTACAAACAATCCCTATTGTAGACGCTTGCTTAGGCGCATTTTTGTTTATTCAACACCCACAGAGCCCAACAGTGGTTTATACTGCAACTATGCTGTGCAGACCTTAGTTACAGTTCCTGGGAGAGAGCGTGTTATCTAGCGTGATCAACAATTTGAACAAGCCCAGCATGCTCAAGACCTCGGCCACGATGACTTGTGACTTCGTGCTAGCACAGCTATCGACGGCACCCAAGGGTTCCGTCTACCCAATTTTACTCACAATGCTTGGGTCAACCCGTGGTATGGTCTCACTTTTCAAAGGAGAAAAAAAAACAGTCCAATAACATGACAAATCGACTATGGTGAGATTCGAACCCGGGTCTCATGGTCAGAATGCGAGCGTGCTAACCACTCGGTCACGTGTCCATAATATCGGCTAGACTGATACAAAAATATGCACAACTCTAGTGAATAATTCTAGAAAATTTCATGCTCTCGTTTAAATAAGAGGCTCACATCTGATTCTGAAATTTAAACTATTCCCAGTGGCAGTGAATTTATAATTCCTAGACACGCCACAAGAGGACCAAAATGAAGACACTATTATACTAACCGATAAAAAACACATGTGCATAGCAGATGGTTAGACACAAGTGATTCAAGTTCCTCGATTAGTGTGACTAATGTGTACATCGGTAACTAGAAAACAATTAATTTCCAATTACTATAGTTAAACAGAAGAATGTCTTACTGCACTAATCGATTATTATGTATGCAGTTATCGAATTTTGCTGTATAAAACTGTATTAATTGAATGCGCATTAATCAAGGGATTCCTGTATTACGGCTATAGACTCAACGCTACTGGTTCAAGTTTACAAGTATAAGGTTGCCAGTGAGAATCGAACTCACTACACTAGCAATGGCCTGCGAGTTAAGCTTACGATCCAAACTGCTTGACCCATGTATACATGATAAATTGAGCTTGCATAAAGGAAGAAAATAATTCGTCTTAGAGACAATCTTTCTTTTCTAAGAATAAATTTTAATATGGCCGATGACTGGTTTTATAGAAATGGGACACCTTAGTCTAATGGTCTCGTTTTCTATAGACTCATTTTTGTATTTATAGGGTCAATTTTGAGACAATGGATATGCGTAACCAGAAATACCGACGAAAACGTCGAGAAACAGACAAATAAGGAATGAACAGGCACTTAGGAAGCGCTAATAAGTTAGAAAGAGTAATTAAGACTCCAGTCTCCAACCGATTTCTTCTAATTACTTTAAATGATGTTATGTTTTTGCTTGTCGATTGGATCGTCCGATTTTCTTCCATAGGCGAATTGTCCGCTTTGATTATACATCAACTCAGATAAAGCAAGCAACGTGGATGAAAGTAATTATTCCTAAATGTCGAGACCTACCTACAATTCGGTAACACCTGACGGTTAAATTCGCATTTGGGGGAAGAGGTTATTTTGTGAATTTTCTCGGTGGGCTGAGTGGTGGTTCATCTC
This sequence comes from Acanthosepion pharaonis, assembly GCA_903632075.3. NCBI lineage: Eukaryota > Metazoa > Mollusca > Cephalopoda > Sepiida > Sepiidae > Acanthosepion > Acanthosepion pharaonis. Next base: position 2,604,459 of record CAHIKZ030005331.1, on the reverse strand, counting down.
AATGTTAGGCTGGTGTTTTACGGACTTCTCCCAAGTAAATACAGCTACCAGTAGTTCGGCCCATGGAACAATACATTAGAACTCGTGATATATATTCTTAATCTCAAGAAGTTATTTGTTCTTGTTATAAAATCTGCGATACCCTCGAGGCGATATGGATGTCTGTGGGTTCAAAGAGGCAGATCAGTATCTTCGTTAACCTCTTTCGGCCCCCCTTTTTTTTTCTTTTTTTTTTTTTTTTTTAAGATGACGTCAGTTTGACGATCTCGGTTTTTTTTTTTTTAGATTATATTTGCAACACGATAACGCGTCTTGAAATCCTCACAGTATTTAGTATTACTGAAGTTATCGCAAATATTTCCGGTTGAGATTTCCAAATTCTTCGTTTCGTTTAATGTTGTAAATCAATCGATGCAATTTGAATAATATGATTTGTTTGGTAAAATACTTTGAAAAAAAAAAACAACCTTACTTCGCGGTTTTTATGCACCCGAGTAAAACCAACTGTACTTTACACCCCTACCCTGTTTGTATTTCTCCCCAAAATTTGGGCGTCCTGGGTAAGACGATAAACTACGTACAACAGCAAGGCCTCTGATCAGGAGGTTTTGAGGAGCGTAGAACCACCTCTTAATTGCTGGTATTCCCGGGGTGGTAGAACCTGTTAGGGTCCCAGCTATAGGCAAATAGTTGACCCCCACAACCTGATTCAAAACATTATGAAAGTGTAAAAATAGATTTTAATACCAGAAATACTTTTAAAAAAAATTAGTATCAGCAATAAATATTTGAAAAAAGAAAATATTACCAGAAATAAAACTCTTGTCAGCATTAAATAACTGTTGTGGTACGATCTACCTAATTTACATAGTAGAGTACCGACCATATAAATATGGTTGGTACCGGGAAGACGGGGGGAGGAAGAAGAGATCCAATCCAGAGACTCTGCCCGACTGCGACTAAGTCAATCCATTCTACAGGAACGGTCTTCCCAAGAATATACCAAACTATCTGTAAATATTGTGTACACGTTCTTGTGTCAATACATTTTGTTTAAGTACATTTTGTGTTGTATTATTATTATTCCATGCTTTATTCAAGTTTCAACAATAACCCATTGAGGTTAATATGCCACAAAACAAAATAAACCGAACTATACATTTTTAAAAAGATATTACCAGCTATACATTTTTGAAAAAAAAAGAAGCAAATTTTGTCTGCATTAAGTAACCCATTACAGTTGATATGCCGTAAAAAAAAAAAAAACAAAAAAACAAACAAAACCAAAATTTGGCTAAGATTGGTCAATGTATGGTTATTTTAGAGAATTTAGAATTTTATATATAGATTGTATGTATCATCAGAAAAGAAATTCTGCTCATACTAATTTATAATGTGTGGGTGGCAAAACGGTTGCTGGCATAAAAAATGGAATTGGTAAACCGAATTCAATTCATAGTAATATCCGTAAAGTCACTTTCATGTAGCTATAGGTTCGAATCCCTTTACCTTGTAAGATAATCCTTCTCAAACTTGCTCCATTACGAGGCTATACAAAATTACGAGGCCATACAAAATTACGAGGCTGGTCACGAAACTCATTTACCTCTTTGTTGAATTAATGAATCTATTCTACTTTCTTTCTGGTGAATCTATTCCTTGGTCTATATTGATATATTTGGGAAAGAGATGTGATAGTAATCCTGCAGGCTTTTTTAAAATAAATGCTATTTATCCTCGAAATGATTCCCTATTAAGAAATAAAGTCTCCCCTGATATACACACCACAAGACTAAATAGAAAAGAATGTGAAAACTAAGCACGTCAATAAACAAATTGATAAAATGCAGAAAACCAATAAAAACATCTTTATGGAGAGACACAATTGTAAATTGTATTATATGTGAATGCAATAATCTGGTTCAAAGGCAGTATATAAATAGATAAAGTGGGAAGGGTGGTTCCTTAGGAACTGTGCAAATCCCTTGGGTGAAAGAATGTAAACAATTGGTAAGAATACAAATTGGAAATTGTCTTTGAAAAGCACCTGAATAAATTTCAATGAGGTTTTGAAATCCAGTTCAATTTATACTATTAAAACGAAGGGGTCGGCTCTATATGTGTACAACGAAAAAAAGAATCGCTCAAATAGTCTGTATAATTATTCAAAAAATTAAAAGATTATACCAATAGTGGTTAGTCTGCTTAAAACCCAGCCCCCAAACCTTACAGGGGACGCATTTAAACCGTTCAGTTTTCGAGTGGTTGGGTTTGTTTAACAGAATATCAACTTATAGGTCATTCAATACCGAAATTTCATTTTCCTAGTAGCATTGGCCTAACCCCAACAAAAACTGTATTGCTAGTAATTTTTTTAATGTATTTTTATATTTTCATGTTTTGACCCTAGTTTGATTCGAACCTATTTGCCCATAGCTGGGACTCTAACAGGTGCTAATAGGGTGGAGCTGGGAACACCAGTAATTAAGAGGTCGTTCCACGCTCCTCAAAACCTCCCGATCAGAGGCCTTGCTACTGGATGTAGTTTATTGTCATACCAAGGACAAAAAATTGTTTAGACAATGTTTAGGGGTGACAAGAATTTTTAGGAAAGTGCTGGAGGCTTGAAGGAAGCTTGATTTCTCGCAACAACCACTCGATATTTCTGAACAGCCAATTCATGAAAAATATAAATAAAAACAATCAAAGATGTGTAAACAAACAGTAGGAATACACATCTGAAACGTTACTAAAACGTAACCATGTTCTGGAACATCTGAATCTAAAGCAACCATTCCAAGAAGTTCAGATTTGTTTGCTCCAAGCAAAGGAAAAAGATTGTCAGATCGTGTCCAGGCTCGTCTTTACACACAAACGAAAGAATTATGAGCTTGATATGGCGCAAAATGTAACTTGCTCGATTTTGGGAGGTGCACCTATAAATTGTGACATCCACATAGATACACATTGAAGAATCATTGGTGATGTAAAGTTTGATGCGCTTTGAAAGATTTATATGAACTCCATGCATAACTCCACATTGCCGTCAGTTTTTGCACATACATTCTTTGTGCATTCAATCAAATGTGTTGCATCTGTGATTTTCATTGAGTACATCTTTTCCTTCAGCATACCTCAGAAAAGGAAGTCAATTCTTTCTGTAAAAACTGTTGTTGCTGATGAATAAACACACATATCCAACGTACAGAGATTACATAAGGCTGTCATTCCGAACATAAAACATGTCGTCCACAATTCAATTTAAACTGTTTGTAAATTGTAAACACGGAAAGAGCAAATATCCTTAATTGACAAATAAAAGATAAAAACCATGAAAAAGTTCGAGCGCTCGACTTCGCCCTCTGCGCATGCGTATTTTACTACAACATAATTTTTTTTTCTAGAAGTACTACACAAAAGACGTATAGCCTAATAAAATTCCTTTATCCGTGAAAAATATGAATTTTTCTATTTTATATATCCCTGTTGCTTTGCAACTCGTTTTTCGCTTATTGAGCATGCGTAGTCTAATCACGTGACTGCAACCATTTATACAACTTACCGAAACCAACCGAGAATAAGTTGGTATTTGCATTAAGGTGTATCATATTTGTTTCACTCAACCCCTACCCTTCCACGTAATGTAAAGGAATATCCGGGTTCTCGCCAATATTTCCTGTGTGAATTACAAAATCAGACCTTAACAAACACTTGTATTTCATTTTTTTTCGAATTACGTCTTTTGCATGAAAGTCTCGAAGGCCGAATTTTTACGTCAGAGCCAACATGGCCAGTGATCTGATCTCAGAATTAAAAACATATACAAACTCAAAGAACTAATTATTCACCGTGGCACTTGAAAATTAATTCAGGATTTTCTTTATGAACAATATCAAATAGTGTTTGTTGTTTTTCATATTTCACTTTTCACAAGCGATTCGCTATGAATCTTAATGTGTAGACGTCAGATCTGTTTTCTTTCTTCAGTATATTCGTTGAATTCACAGAAATGTCTACGCGGATGGATTTTGAAGTGTGTATCTTTTCCACGATAATTTTCTTAAAAAACCGACTGTACTGCAGTTTCTTTCTTGTTTATTCAAAGATAAATCCCCACTAACCAAAAAGTCCTTTTGATGTTAAACTCTGAATTAAGAAACATCTTTTACATTTTAAAACCATTTAATTACTCTATAATACTGTAACTTGAAATAAATTCTTTGATATTTTTAATTAAAGCCACCTGTTTGGCATAACGTTCAAAGTGGAATGGCATCGATTGCAAAGGAAAGAACCGCACAGCTTTCTCGCTTGATATATGGTTCTCGGACATTTAACCAAATGGACATTTAGCCGAAAATATAATGGCGTGCTTACATGTATGTCACACTCTTTATCGTAATGTGCTACATATATTTCTATTTATTTACTGTATTAATTTATAAGGTTTCGTTTTTTTACAGGCTTTTTTAAAACTCTATTCTGTATGTATTATATTTTACTTCAAATATTACTGTAAGATTATAAGTATTTTGAGAAAAGCACAATTTACCACAGCAAAAATCTTAAGCTTTTACGGCATGAAAGATCTTTCAATTTCGCTTTTAATGATCATCATCTTAAAGGGATAAACTAGCTTTTATCTTATTGCTAAATACGAATTTTAATAATTAAGTGCTACTTTTTACACAAATACACACAAATATTTTTAAACATACTTATTTCAATAAACAAATATTGAAATAAGAAAACTTTTAACTTTAAATTTAGATTTAATAATTTAATCACTTGAAATTCGGTGCTAATTATTATTCTACCTTATAATACTGGTAATTAAAATACTTAAAGTATTGCTTGTTAATATTTTTACTTGTACTTTTACGGTGAAAATGGTCAAATGTCCGTTGGCCAAATGTCTGTTCAGCCAAATGTCCGTCTGCCAAAATTCTCTCGGCCAAATGTCCGTTCAGCCAAATGTATCTCGTCAAATGTCTCTCGGCCAAATGTCTCTCGGCCAAATGTCTCTAAGCCAAATGTTCGTTCAGCCGGCCACGTGATATATTTAGGTTTACTTTATCCTCTGTTTATCATCGTACGGTCAATTTGTTTCGTCAGTTCAGTCTTAGATTCAAACATATTTATTAAATGTTGTACAAAATGGTTTTCTTTGATTTCTCCCTTTGACACTCGAGTAATTTTTTAAAAATTTCACTTTGATGATGTGTAGGACATTTTGCAGACTAACATGAAATTTCTTTCTTTCTGATGGAAATAATAAGTAGTAGTACATCAGCATGGTGAGATTCGCTGCAAGTTAATAATTTAGTTTTATGAACTTATTGATCAAGTGTTTCAATAAATGAAATGATTGTCCCTTTAATACAATTTCAAGCTTTACGCTTCGTTTCATGCGTGCTTATTTTATCTAGGTACGTATGTCTACATATCTATTTATGATTATTTTGTCTAAGTATTTAACTGAAAGTCTTTTTTTTTAAGCATTTCACCTCAAGCAAGGTGGGAGCGCCATTAGCTGGCAAGGGGTTACAGAGAGTGAGAGCTTAAATGAAAAAAGGGGGTGTTTGAGGAAAGGATATAGAAAAGGACGGTAATCAGGATAAAGGTATCAGATGTCGATTGAGCTCACATTTGAATATTTGAAGATTATGTTTCGTTTTGCTTTATGCTTCACCTTTCTTCATCCTTCACCTTTCTTCATGTTTCACCTTTCTTCATGTTTCGCCTTTCTTCATGTTTCGCCTTTCTTCATGCTTCACCTTTCTTCATGTTTCGCCTTTCTTCATGCTTCACCTTTCTTCATGTTTCGCCTTTCTTCATGCTTCGCCTTTCTTCATGTTTCGCCTTTCTTCATGCTTTACCTATCTCTTTACTTCACCTTTCTTCATCCTTCTCATTCATTTATGCTTCGCATTTCTTCATGCTTCACCTTTCTCCTTGCTTCGCCTTTCTTCATGCTTCGCCTTTCTTCATGATTCTCCTTCCTTCATGCTTCGCCTTTCTTCATGCTTCGCCTTTCTTCATGCTTCGCCTTTCTTCATGCTTCACCTTTCTTCATGCTTCGCCTTCCTTCATGTTTCGCCTTTCTTCATGCTTCACCTTTCTTCATGTTTCGCCTTTCTTCATGCTTCACCTTTCTTCATGATTCTCCTTCCTTCATGTTTCGCCTTTCTTCATGCTTCGCCTTTCTTCATGCTTCGCCTTCTTTATGCTTTGATTTGCTTCATTCTTCATCTTTCTTCATCATTCACCATTCCTCATGCTTCAACTTTCTTCATCCTTCTCATTCTATTATGCTTAAAATGCGACCTTCTTTTTCCTTCATTTTCTTCATCCTTAACATTTCTCCACCTTTCTTCATGCTTCGATTGGCTTCATGCTTCACCTTTATTCTTCCTTCGCCTTTTTTCATGCTTCGCCTTTCTTCATGCTTCGCCTTTCTTCATGCTTTGCCTTTCTTTACGCTTCGATTGGCTTCATCCTTCACCTTTCCTCTTCCTTCATCTTTTTCATGCTTCGCCTTTCTTCATTATTGCGCTATTAATGCGTGTATTGGCAGTAAATATTGACCAGCAGACACATAGAACACATGTAACTATAGTTATTGATAAATACAGAATTGAAAAGTAGAAAAACGTTCATGTATTACATTACTTTCCTGATAATTCATGAATAAACGTGCTTAATATGTGCATGACTAAACATTTAGACATATGCACGCGGGCGAACAGACATGCATATAGCTATATATAATTTTTATCTGTTTTAACCTTATTTTTAGACATTTTTTTATGTTTATACGTTCTTTTTATAGATACAAATATTTAAATAAATGCTCTGTTTATAATAAACAGTATTAACGACATTTACCGGCCTGAATGTCCGAGAAATTTTCATAGAAAATATACGATAAAAAAACAAAAGAAAACTACAGATAAATTTCACTTTCTTCAGAAACAGTCTGTTGTTCACTGCTACTAACAAGCAGGGATCTTTTTTCTCCTGACGATGGCCATGCTAGCTGAAACTGACGTTGAAGTAGCATCAGTCCCGATGTTCCCTCAGGATGGCCCCGAGATTTGAGTGACTATAGGCCTTCAAACTCAACACAGACATCAAGTGGAACTCGTACTTACGATCTATCGCTAAAGATGCAGGAAAAGTGGTCAGTTCACTGTACCACTCCAGTAAGTACCTGACTCCAAGTGCTATTCTGTACCTCTACAAGCGCTAGATCGGGCCGAAAGGGTAGTACTTCAATCATATTTGGACAGGAGCTGCTCAGTCCTCACTTACCAGTCTCGATAGAGCCGAAAAGAGTCTCCGCGTCTTTACGGGTGACAAATTATTTGACACTCTGCAACCCCACCCTTTGCAGACGAGATGTCGCAAGCCTCTCACTGCTCTATCGATACTACAATGGAAAGTGCTCGGACGAAATGCATTCCATCCACCAGTTCTAATCTTCAGAACTAGGACCCACCATGCTACGCACATTGTAGCGAACCAACCGCAATTCCCTCCGTATACTATTGGTGAGTTCCATCGAGCAGCTTCTTGCAGCCAACTACTGCTCTGTGGAAACAACTCCCAAGAGGATGTTTCCCCGATCACTTCAATCTTAACCTGGGACACCTTGTCTTGCTAGATCAATTACGACTGAGTAGTGAGTTCGATCCTTATTGGATGTGCGAAACTTTAGACCCTGTGCCACATATAATCTACGCTTGGAAAATCATTGAAGCCACATCGATGTGGGGTAATGGTTAACAAGCTGTGCTCCATACTTTCGGCCTCACGTCATATCTAAGCTGCGCTTTGAAAATCGACACTACAGCCTTAACCTGCTCAAGTCTAGGGTTAGCCGTTATTTTCATCACCTATCCCTGTAAACTGTGACAATTACTCTGTAACCCTCTACCTCGAGTGGCTCTTGGGCCTAGTAAAGAGTAAACTGTAAAAAAAAAAAAAGAAAAAAGAAAAAGAAAAGGAATTATCATAAAGAGTCCTAGATTGAGAAATACCCCACTGAAATAATCGTCTGTCTACATTACAGCTCCATTTTTTGAATTGGGTCGCAGGTCAAATACTTATCAGTCCCACCACGTTTATATATATATATATATATATATATATATATATATATATATATATATATATATATATATATATTGGCAGAAAACAACTTGAAGGACGATGTCGATTTTGACCTTGGCACGGTATGGGGCGAGATACACTGATACAAGTCGCCTTTCTTCGGCTTTCCTGACACATACCAATGCATCGTCTTTGTCTGTGATTCACACGGTGACACATGCTACGAGAAGGTTCAGGATGGTGAGAGGTTTAAATTGTAAATTGAAACAAATATTCCGGTGTCTGCAATGTTATTTTTTGTCGGTATATATATATATATATATATATATATATATATATATATATATATATATATATGTGTGTGTGTGTGTGTGTGTGTGTGTGTGTGTGTGTGTGTGTGTGTGTGTGTGTGTGTGTGTGTGTGTGTGTGTGTGTGTGTGTAAAGAATGAATGTATTTATTTTTAATCCAAAAACGTTATTTTTAGTGGATAATCGTGTTTGAGTAGATGCCCTGTTTTTTTTTGTTTTTTTTTTTGTTAAAAAAAAAACTTAATAATGAGAATACGCCCTCCGGCGGTAGAGTTCCTTCCCTGAAGCTTGACGGATCAGATTTAAAAAAAAAAAAAAAAAAAAAGATGTTAGAAAAGCGCCAACCCCTTCACCCAAATCTGCTCAATTTCATACCCGAAATGTAAACAAGGCAATATCTAAAGAATTAATGGATTTGTTTTGAATCCGACATTTTTATTCAAACATTCTTATTGTGGACACTTCTTATTTTAAACAGACGTTCTATTTTCTCTCGGGGTTGGGGAGAGAGGTCGTAGTGGCCCGCTGGCGTATCATCCGTGCGGGAGTGGCACATTCTTTCCTGCTAGCTGGGGACGTTCGGCCAGTGTGCCAGGCGTGTGAGGTAGTTTTCTGTCGGAGATTCCACAATTGTCTCAGGACAGCAATTTTGCATTACTGCTGGCATGTTTGAGCTGCTCGAGAGGGTAAATGTGGATGATGTACTATAGTCTCTGAAAGTGATTGGCCTCTGCAAGGAAGTGGGTGTGAAGCGGGAGAGAGTAACGATGGAACAGGGTTTGGTGGGGGGGAAGTATCTGCAAGGCCGGACTATTGATGAAAGTCCCTGTTTGCAGAGGTAGAGCTGGATATGTTGAGGGAGAATGTTGCCCGCAGGAAGGAATAGTGCCGGCAATGTGGTTGTCTCTTGATGGAAGCCCACTTTGCGGGGGTGTTGGTGAGGCTTGATTTGCAGGGTGATTTTGTTGCAATGAATTCTTTTTTAGTTCATATGAATATATATATATATATATATATATATATATATATATATATATATATATATATATATATATATAGACAATCGAAAAAAAGTACATGCCGACGAACGAAGATCAAAAAATTTCTAAAATACGTTCCTACAAATGTTTCTTTTTGCATATTAGTAACCTGTTTTTTGGTGTGGGAGGGGGCTAAGTAATTTTCTACACACACACACACACATACACACGCATCTAGATAGATAAATAGATAGATAGATAGATACGAACTGACGACGATACAGTAGATATGAAGAGACTAAGATAGATAGATAGATAGATAGATAGATAGATAGATAGATAGATAGATAGATAGATAAGATAAAAGAACAAATAGGCATTGTATATCATTCTAATATATTTCACCTTTATTAAAGCTTCGACAGAAAATTTCCTATTTGTTCATCTTATCTTCTTAACAAAAATATATATATATATATATATATATATATATATATATATATATATATATATATATATATATAAAAAAGATCAAATGCAGATCAAATATGATTCGAATCTGACATGAAGATAAGATAAAGAACAAATAAGAAATGTTTTTTTCTCTCAATCTCTGACAAAGCTTTAATAAAGGTGAAATATGTTAAATGATATACAATTCTATATATATATATATATATATATATATATATATATATATATATATATATATATATATATATATATATGAGTTAAAAGATCAAATGCAGATCAAATATGATTCGAATCTGACATGAAGATGAGATAAAGAACAAATAGGAAATGTTTTTTCTCTCAATCTCTGACGAAGCTTTAATAAAGGTGAAATATGTTAAAATGATATACAATTCCTATATATATATATATATATATATATATATATATATATATATATTGTTAAATATAACAAGCAATGAATGTATATTATGTCTAATCATGACCGGTTCTAATGTTCGTATGTTTGCTTTAATTTCGGGTGAAAGTAGAGACAAAATTTGTCCAAATGTTGGATATATTTTATTGAGTTGACATCTAGACATATTGTTCTCTCGGGTGGTATGACGTCATAGAATTGCATCTTGATCTTACGAACTGTGTCTGCTATTCCGCGACCGTTATCATTGTATAGCAATCTTCTATGTCAACATAACAAAATATTATATTCGATAGCGAATATCTTTTTTTGGAGTGGAGTAATCGATAGCGGATCGGACTGCGGAATCGGAGACCCGAGTTCGAATTCTAGTCGGATGCATTACATTCACTTACGTGCTAATACCCTTGGGGAAGGTATGAATCCTCTTCTTCTTCCCCCAGCTATGAACAAATAGCATGACAGACCGGGTTCTATAGCCGTGGATGGCAACTGGTCTACCGCAGAAAGAAATAGCAAACTACCACGGGAAAAAAAATCTGCCTCGTCAGTCATGTATCAAAAGATACATAATCGCCTGAGCGTGTATCACGCATAGCACATAACTGATCCACTAGTAACCATTCTGAAGATGGCTCATGTGAACCGAAAGCTTAGATCAAGGACCAACTATAATAAAAAAAAATATCGCAATGTTTGACAGTTTTTGTCTCTATTTTCACTCGAAATTAAAGCAAAGATAGATAGATAGATAGATAGATAGATAGATAGATAGATAGATAGATAGATATACTCTATTACGTATGCTATTTACACAACATTTTGATGTACTTCCCAAAACTTAAAAGATGTGTCCCTCTTCAACTTAAAGAATTTGTTGGCTAATGGAAAATAATCTACCCACTGACTCGATTTATTTCCCGTAACGCGACCAGCCAGTCAGACTTGAAAAGGCTGTAAAAGAGATCGGCCAAAAACCCTGGTGGTAACAACATAAGCAACACAATAACAAATAAATTCAATAATCCAAACAACTCTTGGAATATGAGAAAAAGATGTTAGGGGGTTATTTTCAAGTGAAAATCGTATTATACATGAAAATAAACTATATTCCAGCCTTTTACCTACATAATTAGGACTTCGTCTCATACACGAATGAACACGGTAATCAGCGAAATGAGCAACATGCGGAATTCACTTTCTTGTTCATTTTGAGCTTCACTTCTCTTTTTGCTTATTCCTCTCCATCTTTTTATTTTCGCCGTCTTAACTGTTGACATTCCCTGCGGTAGGTAAGCACACTGCTCATGTCCGGGGGTTGAGGCCGTCCACATCAAGCGAGAAAGGGAAGGGATTTGAACTGTGGGATTGAGGTCGCAACCATCCATTATAAGGATGCAAGTGTCTGTGAAGATGGCGTCACTTGGGCGACTTTGTGGCACACATTGCCTATTTTCCCATCCTTTCTCCGAACCCCTTGGCCCTTTGAGCCTCTACATCACCTCCTCCAACCCGACTTGAAACCCTAAACCTCTCTTACAACCTTCAACCACATTTCTTGCCTATTCTCACCGATACCACAACTATATTACGGGCGTCGAACACAAACAAGTACACAGAAATTTCTGTATATATATATATATATATATATATATATATATGTGTGTGTGTGTGTGTGTGTGTGTGTGTGTGTGTGTGTGTGTGTGTGTGTGTGTGTGTGTGTGTGTATATGTCTGCGTATATCAAAATATATTGATAGGGAAAGAGAGAGAGAGAGAGAGAGAGAGATTGATCAAACAAAATATATATGCATCTTCATATATAATGTATTGTGTTATAGATAGATTGATAGAAAGATAATGATTTAGAGGAATCTGGCCCAGATGAGCGTTTCGCTGCGAAACTCTTGAGTCGGTCTATCAGATTAGCCATTTGAACATGTTTTGATTTGATAGTTAGATAGATAGATAGATAGATATGCTTGGGCAATTGTCGAAGTTAAAATACAGATATAAGAAAGTGATACTGACTCTCTCTCTCTCTCTCTCTCTCTCTCTCTCTCTCTCTATATATATATATATATATATATATATATATATATATATATGAAAAATATAGTTTTAAGTTGTGCTATATTTATGTGATAAAGTGCTCAAAATCAGCGATAGAGCTTGTGTAAATATAAATATAAAAGTGAACATTGAAGTCAACACTCAGAGGCGACAGTCTGTTTCATGCTGAATGCAATCGTCAGGCGGCCTGACAATATATATATGTATGTATGTACGTATGTATGTATGTGTATCTCTCTCTCTCTCTCTCTCTCTCTATATATATATATATATATATATATATATATATATATATATATATATATATATATATATATATATATATATATATATATATATATATATATATATATATATATATTCAGCTACCCACAAAATCAGCACAGGATGAACTTGACAGAAGAGTGAAAAAAAACATGAAAAATATATATATATATATATATATATATATATATATATATATATATATATAATATATAAATATGCACATCCTTCCCATATATATATAAAAAAAGCAAAAAAAAAACAAGATTTTTAACTAAAATTTCAAAAGTTCTAAAAAGGATAAAATATAAATGTAATAATAAGAAAATCCTTTGGTCTTTCCTCTTAATAATGGCATAAAGATTTTGACGATATATATATATATATATATATATATATATATATATATATATATATATATATATATATATATATATAGAAGGATCAAGTGCATATCAATGGATGTACCTAATATATATACATATATATATATATATATATATCGTCAAAATCTTTATGTCATTATTAAGAGAAAAGACCAAAGGATTTTCTAATTATTAAATGTTTTTTTTTTTTTTTTTTTTTGTCAGCAGCGGAATCAAAAATCAAATTAGAAAATTTTAGCATCTTTTTTTTGCGGTGAAAAACCCACGGATTTGAAAATTCTTGCAAAAATTAAATAAATGTCGGATTTTAATGAATCTTTCAGGACTATAATTTTTTCTTTCTAGAAAATCTTGGTAAAAATAGTTTTATTTTTTTTTACATCTATCACCTCCAACTAATTTAATATTATGAAATTTCGATAAATTAAATTTTTAACGTGTCTGTCACTTATACGCAGAACTCTTTGGAGAATTAAAATCGTCAATTTCTTTTTATAAAACATGACCTTCAGTTATCAAAAATCTGCTCTTAATTGTAAAGTTTAAAAAATACCATAAAACTAAGACAATATTTAATTAGCAAAGCTTTCATTGTTTTTATGAATACGATTTAATATCTTAAGAAAAACAAATTTTTCGATGAATAATGAATTTTTACAAGGATGTTTTCATTTTTTCATTTTTAATTATAATATTAAAAAACATGTTAATTATAATATTTAAAAAATGTTAATCATAATAATTTATAGTTTTAAATCTTTTAAAATTCTAATTTATAGTAATTAGGTGATAATTTTATTAAGTAAAAATTATATTTACTAATCATAAATAGTAAAGCCAAATGCTATTCATCGACATCCAAAATCAAAAAATAAATAAATAATAATTTTGAAATTTTTCTGTGATTATAAATGTGCCGATTTTGTAAGTACGGATGTCGATACACATTATCAGAAATATGAGTGCTAACTATAGTAAATTTAAATCTAAAGTACCTAAAATTTAAGAAAACATTAAATTATGGAGAATATTTTCCTAAATTTTTAAAAAGGCGCTCACGTTATATTCTTCAAGTAAATTTTACGATATGTCCACCGTAAAAAAATAAAAAACATTAGATAAACTTTCGTCTGATATTCAACTACACATGGGCACACGAAAAACCTATATTTAAAAATTAAAATTCCTAGCGTCTCTCGTTCGTGCACTTCTGTAGTCGCATTAACATGAACAAATGTAGTCCGCTAAATTTCTATAGGCCGAAATGCGGCACACGAAATCTTTTGCCTCTTTGTGATACATTTTTCCTTCAATAAATATATATATATATATATATATATATATATATATTAAAAAGAAGAGAGAGACCGCAAACCGTTTTGGTTGTAATGTGTTTTTTTTTTAAATATTATGCTTTATTTTCCATAATTTTGCTACACGGGTTTCCGGTCTGGCGACCATCATCAGGCAAAGGGTGGAGATTTCCACATATTATTAAAAATTTTTTTTTTCTTTCCTTTATGTATTTCGATGTTAAATATTCTCGATATGAGACATTCTCTTTTTGTCTTAGTGACCCAAATGTTTTTCTTGAACTGGTCAGTTCAAGAAAAACATTATAAAAACATTATATATATATATATATATATATATATATATATATATATATATATATATATATATATATATAAATTAATTGATTTAAAATATGTTTTTTTCCGCTACACAACACTATTTTGTAAAAATAAAAATACCTATAAGAACACCGGATTATATATCTTACTGTTCTTTTCTTTTTATTCATATATATATATATATATATATATATATATATATATAATTTTATTACACCATCTCTCCCTTTTCTTTCTGTCTCTTTCTGACTGCCTTTCTGTCAGTATCTTTGTCTCTCACACAAACACTAAACTGCATCACCACATCACACAGTCGTAATTGATTCGTCTAAATGTGTAAATTGTCTCATAACTGTCTAGATTTAAAAAAAAAACCTAATCAAAAGCTTTCATACACACGCCGATAAACATAGAGGCTCAGAAACCATGCAGTTATCGAGTCACAGTATGTGAACTCGTTGCAGTAGGTGAATTTCTGGTAAGCAATGCCTCCAAGCATTTCTAATAGAATCTTTTGTAATAACTATCTAGGTTTAGCATGCATAAAGCCACCGGAATGCACATTCATATATGTTAAATATATTCTAGATGGAGATCGGGTGAATAGATATCACTTTGAAACTGCAGCCATTTTGTCTCTTCCGTTTGGACAGTCTATGTTTATGAAATCCAGATCCAGTCTTGGATTCACAAACAGGTATAAATACGAGGATATTTTGAAATGTAAAACTTTCGATGAATGATTGATTTTTCTAAAATCCTAGAAAATACAATGATTAAAAATTTCTACGCCGCTTAAAAAATTGATGCATGAAATTTGGCTATCGTTCAGTTCATACTCCTTCCCGGTATTTTGAACAGCAGTAAAGGTTTGTTTCCCCTTTAGGATTAGGTTTCCGGTTATTTCTAAAGTCTTTTCCTTCTCTCTCACTTCCGGTGGCTCCTTGTGTCTTCGTGGCGGTATTTCCACCACGCCTAGCGTGATGCCTCTTACTCTATAACCTTCTACCTCGAGTGGCAACTGGGCCTTTTACAGAGTGAAGATCGTAGCCAAAAATAAACTATTTATGTATATACACATTCATATAAGCAAACATAAACTTGATCCTTCCCAAATATATATATATATATATATATATATATATATATATATATATATATATATATATATATAGCCTTGATTACTACGACACAAATCTTTGGCATTCATAGCAAAAGTTTCTCAAAGTATAAGTTTGATAATTTTCATTCCATTCTTTTTTCAATGATTCTATGAGCTTTTTTTTCATGTTTTTTTTTTCACTCTTCTGTCAAGTTCACCCTGTGCTGATTTTTTTGGGTAGCAGAATATATATATATATATATTTAAGTAATTCATCGAGTCAGAAAGTGTTATACCTGACGTACCTATTCAATTATTAATAGACTCTCCCACACATAATAAGTAGTAGTAGTAGTAGTAGCGGTCGCCAGTTGGGCTCAGTAGAGTTGAGTGAGTCAGTCGATGTCGGACCTTTAAGTATCAACCATCACAACTAGATTGCTGCGTCAATTAACTCCTATTGCAAGTTCCTAACGTTTTGTACGTCGGACTCTTTTAGGACAGACTTAGTGAAATACAAGCCTCCACTGTGAAAACTACTCTACAACAGAAAGAAGCCTCAACAGAATGCAGAAAGCACTGGACGACCGTTCCGTCTTATATTGTCTATGATTTTGAGCACTTTATCCCATAAATATAGCACACCTTAAAACTATATTTCTTCACATATATATATATATATATATATATATATATATATATATATATATATATATAATATAAAAAAAAGAACAGTAAGATATATAATCCGGTGTTTTTATATAGATATTTTATTTTTACAAAATAGTGCTCAATGTAAATTTACAGAGCATTAATATTATAAAGTAATTGATTTAAAATATGTTTTTTTTCGCTACACAGTTCTAACCATGTTTCAAAAATGGAAGCTAAAAGCCCCGAATTTAATTTTGTAATTAAATTAAAGACATTAGTTCCATTTCAATGGTGTGTGGGGGTAGTGGGGTGGATATAAAGATAAACGTTTATTTATGAAGCTTCTAAAAGTTTACTCTATGATACTGACAACAATATGTCCATTATAATGACCGAGGCGTTCGTAAATATTCGGACAAAAATAGGAACTTTGGATTGGAGTATTGAAAAATTTAATGCGGATACGCCAGAACCTATTCGTGAATTGAAATTACATAAATATCAAATTGAACTGACAGATCTTGCTGTCCGACTTTATAAAATTTATTTGGGCGAGTTAATTCTGCACACACATACACATACACACACACACACACATACATACATACATACATACATATATATATATATATATAGTGCGATTGATAAATTATCGTTTAAATTACGTAAAAAGGAAAATAACACTAACATCTCATTTTAAAAAATATATTTACCAAAATTACTAAAAAGATATCTTGAAATACTGATGAGTAAATTTATTCAGTGAAATTGCCATTGTCTTCAACAACAGCATCCAAACGTCTTTGGTATCTCCTGCAACTCTTCTGGGCAGTCTCTTTGTTTAAATTAGTCAATGCTTGCATTTAGTTCATCTTTGGTGTTACAAGGAGTTATGTTAGTCTCTCAATGAACTAGGCCCCACATATAATAATTAGGTGGCCAGATGTAAGAAGTGATGTGGTCGTAGAAATTGTCTGACAGCCATGGCTGTGTTCTCCTGCTTGTGTGACATGGTGCAGAATCCTGTTGACAGGCATATGGTCTTCCAGCAGCCACCCTCTTGACCCAGGGCAGCACTACCTTCCCAAGACACTTGATGTTACTCTCAGTGTGGAGCCTGAGACCCTGTGGGAAAATGTCACCTTTATTAGTGATCACTTCAAACACCTTTGTAATCACCATTAGACTCATCCAACTCTTTCCGAATCCTTTTTATTGTCCTCAGTCTGACATTCAAACACTCTAAAATTTTCGCATTGGAGCTTCCGGCGTGAATGCCAAGCAGTACAGCATGCCGTTTCCAAATTAATGTCACGGTGGTCTTTTTCTCACAGACGGTGCCCAACTGGCCTTACTATACTGCGCAGTCGACTGCGCAGTCGATAAAATCAAAAACAAATAATGCGCATGCGCGAAATTAGAAAATATAAAATTGTGACAATTTACCCATCGTACTCTGTGCATACCATTAAAGATGGCTGACAAGGTGCTCCGATTAATATTTTTCTTTATTTTTTCTTGCATTTAAACATGTTTTTTTTTGTTTTTTTTGTTTTTTTGGACATAATTTCCTTGTCATATAATTTAATAATTGTCTATTTCGGCAGCAATCCCTTTTGTCAGTCATCTTTAACGATACTTTTATAAAAGTGACATGGTTTCTGTCCCTATGAAATGTATTTTGACACCTTCGGGAATGTTCGCCGGTGAAGTAGTATAAACACTATCGGTTCGGTAGTTGTTCACATCCTCCACGGTGAAAAACTTCTCATTCGACCATACGAAGACTTTTCCTGCATCTCCTCCAACATCTTCTCCCTTCTGCCAAGGGTTTTTTGTCTGGAGACACTTAAGAGCATCTGTCGTCATTGAGTCTTATATAGTTTTTAGCGCCAAATCCTATTTCACAATCCTCCTTAGCGACCGCTGCAAAATATTCAGATATTTTGCCATTTTATTCTTCAGGCTCTTCTTGATGGCTTCAATGACTCTCCTGGTACGAATTGAATTGTTTCGTCCTGAAAGTGGATTTAGTGAGATTGTTTGCTCCTCTTGAAATGTTTTCTACGCATTAAAAACAGTTCAGCAAATATTCAACTGTTTTATTACCTCAAAATTCTTTATACCAACTATTGTCAATGCAACAATTTGATCACGTTTTGTTTGAGCCGCCGTGTTTAATTGAACTGTAAACAATAAAACAAAGAAGGTTACGAAGCCTTATTCAAAATTTGAAACTATTTTTGAGAATAAGCATGTTTCAAATTATGCTGAAATAAACGATAAATATTTCGAACTAGCCCCACCCCACCCCATATTGAGTGTGAATAAAATTCTGAAATTTTGTTAACGTAATAAAACAATCATTAAAAAGCAGTTTTGGAATCACTGAATAATATTCAAGTTCAAAATTTTCAAATGCTCCTCGTAGATAATATATAGCGTTGGTGGGGGTTTGTGAATTCCTTTTTACCCACATTTTCGCGGCTTCAATGACTACCAGTAAGTTTACAGTGTCCTGATTTACGGTAAGTAAACTGTAAACAATAAAACAAGAATGTTAGGAAGCCTTGTGAAAATTTGAATTTTTACTAATCGCATGTTTAAATTTATGTTGAAATAATGGGTAAATATTTCTTTCCTTGTATAGTGTAATGTGAGAAATAGAATAAATATGAATGAAGTATTTCCTGAAATGCCTGTATAAATATTTTTCTTATTCTATAGGGTGTTTCATTAAGACGGACCAAAGTCAGCAGTAAATAAATCAGTGTTATTGGGGAAATTTTATTTATTTCTCTATTGAATCATGTTATTTAAGTCATGGCGATTATGTTTGAAAAATGATATCGCCCAAATGTTTCGGCAGAACACCTCCACACGATGGTTAAAATTTTTGATAACGTCTCTGCATAGTCTCACCAATATGCCTTATTATCTCATCCTTCAGCTATTGAATTGTTGTTGGCTTGTTGGCATAGATCTTACTTTTGAGATAACCCCAAAGGAAGAAATCTATAGGCGCCAAGTTGCACCATTTGGTGGCCAATTGACTTTGCTGTTTCGAGAGATGATGCAACCTTGGAACTTCTCATTCAAATCCTGTTTGAACGTCCAGTTTCAATAACTTTAACACATTGTTTGATTTTTAATATTTCCATGGTTGAAATTGCAAAAGATTTAAGTTGTTAAATCTGAAAGAAAAAGAAAAAATCATTGGATGCTTAAACTTAATTCACATTTAAAGTCGGTTCAAATTATTGGAGCACCCTTTATTAATGTTTTGTTGTCAGGCTATGAGTATTTTGGATTCCAGTTTTATATCCCTACTTTAATCCCCCAAACAAGATTACGATAAGAGAAATCCGTCTCTCCTTCGCCATTTTGTTCATTTCTTTCTTATTTCCGTGTATTTGCAGGTGAGGTCAATGGTAATGCCATGTTCTTTTTTAACCTGTCGGCAGTGAAATCGAGTGAAAAAGTTCTTCGCGCCGAGGTCCATCTTTACAAGAGAAAGCAATCTTGGATGCCGTCCGGTTCGAAATTAGAAATCCTGCTTCATGAGATCGGCCCCAACTACATTAGTGAGACAGGACGGGTAACTCTGCACCGGGCGAGCCGAGGCTGGCAGTGGCGTGACGTCACTGAAGCCGTTCTTAGCTGCCTGGCCACGTCGCGGAAGCCCCCGCACCTGTTCGCCATCAACTTCAAGAGCCAGAGGGCCAAGAATGGTAAAACGCGCCCAGTGGCTCTAAAAAAATTCGCTACCCACCACTCACGCCCTTTCCTTATTATTTATTCAAATGAGACGGAGACGGTCAAGCTTGACCAGCTGGATAAACTGGCCGAACGTCTGAAACTATTTTTGCCCGGACGTCGACCCGGGCAGGGCCCAGTCGATCCGCTGGGGACGAACCTGACTGCTATCTCCGCCTCAGGATCAGAAACGGTATCCGGGGGCACGCGAACATGGCCACATGTTGACAGGCTCATGGAAACCTTTCTAGAAGATGGAAAGAACGGCAGCAAGAAAGAAATCCATATGCAGAGCCGATCTGATCATTCGTTGACTGACGTCACAGACGGTCAGCGTTTCAAAATTAATATCGAAGACGCTGTCAGTATGGAAGAAAGCAAACCAGATGAAGAAGATGTTACGTTAATGTCGGTAAATGAAAATCTCGGAAAAGATCAGAAATTTGATCCTGAGGACAGGGATTCTGGTGTGACATCATCATGGACAGATTCAATTTCGGATTCAATTTCCAATCGCGAATTACCGATTAACAAAAGTCATGTTATTTCGCAAGCACATTCTCGGTTTCATTCCAGCCGGCATCATTCCTCTGGGAAGGAACGCAAAACAGCAGCCAAAGTAATCCTGGTTGGAACTTCATCAGCGCTGTCAGACGAGACGCATGCCATTTCCACAAATTCTACCATCTTCGACCGAGTCAAGCGGTCGATCCTGACTAACGAAATACCACAGGATCCCGTCGACTATAAGACGGTGACGAAATACAACGTACTGCATACAAATCCTGGTGTACTTCAGACCCGGCAGCAACGGACCAAAATCAAAAAGGATTCACGATTGATTCCTTATCCAAAAGATTCCCAGCACAAGAAGAAGCGACGTAAACGCAAGCGGCCCCGACGGAAGAATTTGCGACGACGTCGATTGCGATTTCCCAAAGATTGGGAGACTGAAAGCGAAAGTTCTTCCAATCAGGACGCTGATGATCACTTGTGCAAGAGACGGAAGTTACACGTAAACTTCGATGATATTGGCTGGGGTGAATGGATAATCAGTCCACGTTGGTTTAACGCGCATTACTGTTCCGGAAGTTGCCCTTTTCCATTAACTAAGGTAAGTTCTGGCCTCATTAAGACTTAATTTTTAAAGTTTCATTTCTTGTTGTTTGATTTGATATTGTTCATTATTGTACTGAATTTCATCTGCTATTGTATTTTTTTAATCTAAAACAAGGAATTTTTATTTTCGAATTACTATTATCGGCATTCAAAGAATTCTTTGGTTGAATGGCAGCAAGAAAGAAATCCATAATCAAAGCCGATCTGATCATTCGTTGACTGACGTCACAGACTGTCAGCGTTTCAAAATTAATATCGAAGAAGCTGTCAGTATGGAAGAAGGCAAACTAGATTCTTTGCTTTAATCGTTATGTTTCAATTTTCTTTAGAATATTACCCCAAAAGAACTTGTGGATTAAGGTAATGATGCACCACAGAATTTCAAACAGTATTTAATATCCTCACTTTTGCCGTTTCACTTACAACATTTCGATCGGTCTGCTCTCTGGCTTTCCCCAGGTTTATATTACAAAAGAAACCTCTGCCAAATGCATGACGTCGATGAATAATTTTTGTTTATACTTCTAAACACAGAGACACGAGAATTAACAGTGTGCATCTTATTTTTAAACAATCTGTGGGTGCCAAATTTTATTAAAGCTTCAAAAACGGACATTTTGAAAAAATATGTATTCACATAATATACCCGAATATATTAAAACAGAATTTACAATAAGAGAGAGGATGAGAAAAATATTCTTTTTTTCTTTTTATGTGTCGTGTCACTTCAGAACTTTGGCGATCATGGCTCTCCACTTCACCCTATCCCTTGTAGCTCTCAATAAGTTTTATCCCTTTGCTACTTCCCCCAGGCCATGTTCTGTCATCCACTTGCTTAAGCCCGCTAGGTATGTCATACGTTGCTTTCCCTTGTCTCTCTTTCTCTCTATTCGACCCGTGAGTATCAGATTCTCCAAACCCTCCTTTCTCATTACGTGTTCCAGAAATTTCAGCTGCCTCTTCCTGATGTTAAATATAAGCTTCCTCCTTGTTTGCATCCTCACTAAG
This sequence comes from Acanthosepion pharaonis, assembly GCA_903632075.3. NCBI lineage: Eukaryota > Metazoa > Mollusca > Cephalopoda > Sepiida > Sepiidae > Acanthosepion > Acanthosepion pharaonis. The sequence continues at coordinate 2,582,167 of CAHIKZ030005331.1, read as the reverse complement.
ACCTCATCGTTGCTCACACGCTTAGTCCATGATATCCTTAGCATCCTTCTGTAGAACCATACCTCCGTTGCCTCGAGTCTCTTCTTCATCTTTGAGGAGACCCTCCAACATTCGCTGCCGTAAAGAAGGACATATATCACGTCGCAGCTCAGCACTCCTTTCTTTGCTACCAAAGAAATCCTCCTGTCTCGTAATACTCTAGCTTTTGGAATGCGTCTTTGGCCATCGGATATCAGCGTCGCACTTACCGTCCTCTGTCAAAGCATTTTACTGCTTGATTTTAGTGTCCCCGATCAGTAAATCGCAATTCGGGCTCATCCATTTACTGATGACCATTTATTCTGACTACTCAATGTAAAATGGTGAATCGAAAAATGTAACGGAAATGAAAAAAATGTTAACCGGTTATCCCTCGCGCCTCGGAGCACAATCGAGGGCAAAAAATATATGCATGACGACTAAAAAGAGACACAAAAAGAGCAAAAAAGTGTTTGAAAAAAATATTTGGGGAGGTATTTCTCCAGAATAAGCAGAATATATTAGGAAAACACAAGTCTTTCCCCAAAAAGTTTATATATATATATATATATATATATATATATATATATATATATATATATATATATATATATATATATATATATATATATATATATATATATCACGTCAGCGTAAATGACTGTTCCCTATAGGATGCAGGTTCGAATCCTGTCAAAGGACGAATATTTTCTATGAAAATTTCTCGGACATTCAGGCCGGTAAATGTTATTTAATACTGTTTATTATAAACAAAGCATTTACTTAAATACTTGTATCTATAAAAAGAACGTTAAACATAAAATGTCTTTAATATATATATATATATATATATATATATATATATATATATATATATATATATATATATATACACATTCCCAAGAGGATAGAATCCAGGTAGAACTCAAAGGACATAGTAAGAATATAATATAAAAGGCTCAAACACTAATAATCCATGGTTATAATTTATTACATTGGAATCGTAATCACGGTCCAATTCATCAGATATTATAGTGGTTTCCCAACCAAAGTTAAAGAGGCCAGTCCGTCATATTATTTAACCCATAGCTAGGAGGAGACGAAGAGATTATTCATACCTTTTCAAAGGATATTTGCTACTCATAAGTGAATGTAACGAACTCGACTGGAACTCGAACTTAGTTCTCCGATTTCTTATTCCGAGCCGCTGCACCACAAGCGCATCCAAATTTTTAACAATATAAAATAATAATAATAATAATAATAAAATCCCCTCAATGTAAAAATAATGTTGTCTATGAATTCTCAGGTTCCCTGAGAGATTGCATCTCTAACACTAATAACCAAAAAACAACATTAAATACTTACATTGGACACACATGCGCCACACTCTCTCGTAGATTGACCTGTCAAATGTCAGTGTCGTCCGCATGCACATCAACCAGCACGTCATGAACGATCAAAATACAACTATCAACATGAGAAAATCATTAGTAGATAAGACCAAAGTAATCTACAGCACCGAATGCAAGGAAAGACTGAAAACTCTACAAGTTATTATTATACAAAATAAACAACATATAATAAATAAAATATCATTCACCACAGGGGAAGGTATCAAGAAGTGCATATGATATAATTGAAGTGCACACATATTATATTAGTATTATAAAATAAAATAAATAAATCGCATTCATTTTGTGCGGCCGAGTTTCCAATTGCGGTTACACATGACGTCACACCAGAGCATTTCAAACTTACACCTTCTCAAAGAATAACAGGGTGTAAACAAAGGAATTCTAACTACAACACAGACGCCATATTGGTTCTTGATAATGACCGTGAAAGTAGAAAATCCTTGCACAAAAATAACAAAATATGAACTTCGGATCATTCAACCATAACTTCGAGCATAATATTCAACACCCGAAAATTGGAAAAAAAATTAAAATTAAACAGACGGACCTTATCTGTTCTTTTTAATCAAACATTTTGTATATATATATATATATATATATATATATATATATATATATATATATATGTGTGTGTGTGTGTGTGTGTGTGTGTGTGTGTGTGTGTGTGTGTGTGTGTGTGTGTGTGTGTGTGAAAAATATATAGAAAATAGGAAGGAACTGGTTAGGTAAAT
>CAHIKZ030005331.1:2565000-2577500 GCA_903632075.3 Acanthosepion pharaonis | reverse complement strand
TGACTAAATTTACCGTCAGTTGTTAATTAAATTCAAAAGCGCTCTTCCAACATTGAAAAAGATTTAGTTTAATTTATTATTAGTATATTTTCTGTTTGGGATTTCTAATATTTTCAATCTTTTATTTCATTTCATTTTCACTTTATATCCTTTACTTGAAAATGCCGAGAAATTTACGGCACAAACGAATAAACATATCAGAAAATTTGGAATACAGTCATTTAGTATGGTATTATATATATATATATATATATATATATATAAAGAAATATAGTCTTAAGGTGTGCTATATTTATGGGATAAAGTGCTCAATATCAGAGATAGAGCGTGTGTAAATATAAAAGTGAACATAGAAGTCAACACTTAGAGGCAACAGTCTGTTTCATGCTATATGCAATCGTCAGGCCACATATGCTGTTATTTTTCTCGGCTATTTATATATATATTTTTTTCTCGGCTATTTATATATATATTATTTTTCTCGGATATTTATATATATATTATTTTTCTCGGCTATTTATATATATATTATTTTTCTCAGATATTTATATATATTATTTTTTCTCGGATATTTATATATATTATTATATATAAATAGCCGAGAAAAATAACAACATATGTGGCCTGACGATTGCATATAGCATGAAACAGACTGTCGCCTCTAAGTGTTGACTTATGTTCACTTTTATATATATATATATATATATATATATATATATATGAAGAAATATAGTCTTAAGGTGTGCTATATTTATGGGATAAAGTGCTCAATATCAGAGATAGAGCGTGTGTCGCCTCTAAGTGTTGACTTCTATGTTCACTTTTGAGGGTCAAGCAATTCAGTTCCTAGGAACCGATAGCCAGACACCTGCACATATGATTTGAGTGAAGGCTTTGTACAGAAACAACCAGCCTTTTTGAAGTGTCACAATGTCTCCAAACCGACTTTGAATTCAGAGTTGTCCTTCTCCTAGACAAGTTGCCATCCAAGGCTATAGAACCCAGTCTGTCCTGCTATTTACCCATAGGTGACGAAGAGGATACATACCTTTCCTCGTGAGTGAGTGTAATGGACTCGAATGGATTCCTCAATGTGAGCTGCTATCCATTACTCCACCGTGCCTCCTATATATATATATATATATATATATATATATATATATAATATTATATAATATATATATATATATATATATATATATATATATATATATATAAATCTAATATTAGTGGTCTTATATATATATATATATATATATATATATATATATATATATATATATATATTTGTGTGTTTTAGGCAGCATCTTTTCATTCATGCACGTTTCTTTAAATAATATAGACAAGTGTTGTCAATTTATTTTATGTAAATTTTTTTCGTAACGTCTAATAAGTTTAATAACATTATCGTTGAACGAAGAAAGAAATTCACAATATTGATCCATATTTTTTTAATACAATCTAAGCTTATATATATAAATATATATATAAATTCCCAAGAGGATAGAATCCAGGTAGAATTCAATGTTCAGGACAGAATAAGAGTATAAAATAAGTTGTAGGTCTGATGAATTGGATCGTGATTAAGATTCCAGTGTAATAAATTATAACCATGGAATATTAGTGTTTGAGCCTTTTTTATATATATATATATATATATATATATATATATATATATATATATATATATATATATATATATATATATTATTGATATTTAATATTGAATTCAGTTCACTGACAAAGAAGATGATTTTTGAAAATCAGTAATTTATGCATCAAATCATTCATTAGACTGGTTGATATATCTACATATTTTTACTTATCTGGCTGTCACACAAATCTTTTGTCGTGAGGATCCAATAAATATCGCACCAGCCAATTGATATACAAGACCTTGACAACCACAGCAATGTGGGTTATTTATGGCTCAATTATGGAGCATTCAGTAGGGATTGAACTCACTACAGTAGTGATTATATACCTCGCTAATTTTGATAACCATAGTTTACTGATGAAAGACCGAAAATATTGACCGAAGCTTTGGAGCCTTAAATTGTTCTCTGAGTGGAGCTTACAAAAGATCACACTACAGCAGGCGCCAATCTCTATCGAGATCAATAACTTACCTCCACGTTTTATTACAGATAGGAACATTTTGTTTCCATAAGTGTAGACGGCGTGTGTAGACGTCGATATTTAGACATGAAGCCAGTGCACAAAGACTAAAACCGATAAAAAATGCGAGGCTCAGTCGTAGGTAAATAAAGAAAGTGGTTCACACAAATATTTTCCTCTCAATGCTGACATGGCGTACCTATGTCCAACAGAACGATTTTGCGAGTACGCATGGCCTGCGGGGTCGTTCGGTGCGTTGCGACAAGGGAGGGACATAGAAAAGCGAAGGTAATGGAGTAGGGGCGTGTCGTTGGGTGCGCATGTACGCCTCCCCTGCCCACTACCCCAATATATACTTAAGCCACCAGCACCACACCGATCTCTAGCCTCATTAGCTGTAAACTCCTGGCTTTCACCCGATTAAACTAAACTTATTTATTTCGGAATATTATGACGTCGCATTTTGGGACAGAGGAGAAAATGCTGCCGGGTCGATGACCTTTGTTACTTATTTTCCTTTCAGAAAAAAAAACATAAAATTTACCTATCTGACCAGTACTTAAAATGGTCATAGTCTATAAAACTGTGAAAAATAATTGCGTTCAAATATCAATAGACTTTCGAAAGACCTTTTCATATATATATATATATATATATATATATATATATATATATATATATATTGAACAATAAGAAAATAAAAAAATTAAAATCTTTAGACACACTGGGTTGTAGATTAATATTCGTTCGTTTTTTTTTTATTATTTCATTTAGATTCCTTTTGATTCAGTTTCGGCCAAAATGGCCATCATCAGGAGAAGAAATATTTCTTTGCTTAGCAGGAACGAGAGAGAGAGAGAGAGAGAGAGAGAGAGAGAGAGAGAGAGAGAGAGAGAGATCTCGCATATTGAGTGCTCGTGTTTAGAATAGTAATCAGAGCTATTAAGTATATGTTAATAAATATACATTGTTTCTTCTCGGGTAGTCGCATATATACTAGATGATAAAATATAGGTCTCTCCAAAGATTTCGTAAAACATGACCAGACGTTAAAAAAAATGCCGAAACCAAAATAAAAACCAAGTTTTATCCAATAAACTTTTGCGTTTTTATTAAGATGAAAGACGAAAGGATTTTTTTTTCATGTAAAAAAGATTTCTTAATACTTTTCAAAACCTTCATAATTTTTTTTTTAAATATCTTGATTCACTGGTGACAACGGAGGACGAGAAATTAGTACGGCAATTTGAGCATCTATTTTGCGGTGGAAAACATTGATTTTGAAATTCTTGCAAAAATCACATAATTGTCGGATTTTAATGAAACTTTCAGGATTTATTTACAAGTGATTGAAATTATTACCAAATTATTTTTAGAAAATCATGTTAAAATATTTTTTACACTTGTGAAACAAATTTATTTGATTAAATTTCTAGAAATTCTTCTTTTTTTTTGTAGTGTTTGATGTTTATATTAGTTATAAGGACAAGTCCTAGGAGAAGTTTCTTTTAAGCAGAAAATTTGCTCTGAATCGTGAAATAAAAATGCAATAAAGCTAAGATACTATTTAATTAGAAAAGCGTTTAATTAATCTTATGAATAAAATATGTACTATTGTTAGAAAAAAAACATTTTTTATGAAGACTCTATTATTACAAGAATGATTTTATTTTTTTAAAAATTATAATGTGAATAATTCCTAAACTTTTAAATCTTTAAAAATTTTGTATTAATTTGTAGCGCTTAGGTTCTATTATATAGAATATATTATTAGGAAGTAAAAACTACTTTTACTAATCATAAATAGAAAAGCTTATTACAATTCAGTGCATCCAGTATTTTAAAAAGATTTTGAATTCTTTGTACTGATTTTTGTAAATACGAACTATACAAAAAAAGTTATTTACTTTGTATTCGTGACGTAGTTTCACTAGAATAATTTTCTCATATAAATCCCGCCATTACGTGGTTATCGGTAGATGCGTCAACACTTCATAAAAAGACCCACCCCCGTGTTATAAAAATGCTTTTCTGCCATATTTTAAACTAAAAAAAAGTAATATTTGTTTACAGTATTTACATTAGTCGGACTATTGTCCTCATCTTTGTCGCCATATTTGTCACAACGTTTCGGCCGTTGTACGCTCCGGCCTTCTTCAGGTGGTTGGAATTTCGAACTGAACCCTTTATTTCGCTCACTGGGGTAGTCTGTTCTAGTTCCACGTGCCATGTTTGATGGATGTCAGTTATCAGTTATCTCCTGCTAATTTCCCTCTGAAAGTTCTCCACTGCCTTAACCGGGTATTGAACTCACATTCTTTGGGTCTGTCACTGGATCTAACCAACGCCTTTATCCACTGTGCCACTGGGTATGAACTTCTGGGTATTATAAACCTAGTGTTTTCAGCAACCATTTTTTACCAGTGCTCATATTGCAATTTTGCTGTTATCATTTCATGTTTTTACCAGAGTTCATATTGCAACTTTGGTTAAGCATGGAAAAATGTCACTGCTAGATGTTAACTTCAATGTATGTTTCGTTAATGGCGACTGACACGTGACTGCGATTAGGTTTTTTAATGAATTTTTCTTGTGTTTGTGCAAGTTTTTTTCTTTTCTGGACACAAATCTGTACAAAACTGTCCAAACTGTGTCCCTGATCAAACCAAAATCATAAATAATTAAATTGGTCATACTAATACAAACCTATCTAAACGACTCACATTTCACCTACACTTCCATACCTGAACTAGGTCTGATTTAAACACACACAAAACCTACCTGACTCTATCCGAAACCTACTAGTAGAAAATACAAGTATAATAGCCTCATCCACATGTAAAAAAAGATTAGAAATAATGAAAGCCTTAATAATAAAAAAGGAAAAGCCAACAATCAATAACATAACATAACTACGAACACGACCACAATGTGCTGACCGTGTTCAGAAAATAAGACATTCCTGTAATTTTAGACACACACATAAAAATCCACACATTTAGTTAGAAATAAAAAAAATAAATCGCCCTTGATAATGGCTAAAAGATTAGCCGAAAGCGTTCGGATATGGAGAACTTTTTGACAGTTTTTAAACACTTTGTGTCCAGAAAAGAAAACACTTGTTTACGAATTGGGGTAGGGGGTGCGTTTCTGCAATTCGGAACAAAGCGACAGTTAAAATGTGATGCGGGGTTAGGGTTAGGGTTTATGTCGTTCCGTTCGCTTGGTGAAATAGAAAGGAATGAAAGATTTGAACAATGTATATCACTAAACCTTCAAATTGAAAAGGCTTCTTAGTTAAAAAAAAAAACAAAACAAAAAAAAAACAATCTGAACACAGAGTCCGTCCAGGATGCAAAATGCAGCACCCCCACCCCTAATGAATATGATGGCGGTTTTTTTATGGACGGATGAAATGGACTTCTAATTAGGGTGGATCAATTTCAACAGATGGCATTTGACCTGGGATTAAAGAGAAGGAGACGTAACTGGAATGCATGTAATCCTCACGTATCCACACCTATGCACACTCACACATACTTTCTTTTCCTCTTTTTCTGTCTCACACACATACACACACACAAACACAAACATAAGCACACAGAAATAAAGAGCAGACATACACTCATGCATTACTTAATGTTTCATAGGAAATGCTGAGTTGATGATGCTCGGTACTGAAAATTACAGCGATGAAGAAAAAGCAGGATGGAATTATGCAATAGACACTGCAACCTGAAATAATCATTTTTTTTTTTTTTTGGTTATATTTCTATCCATTAATCTTCTCTTCCACCAGATATGAACTTTTTCCTTATTAAATTTTCGTCAGGCATGACGATTGCGTTTAAGCAGTCCACTTTTATATTTACATACGCTCTATTCCTGATATTGAGCACTTTAACCCATAAATATAACATATCTTAAAACTATATTTTTATCATATATAAATATATATTCAATGAAGCATTGAATCTCACACACACACACACACACACACACACACACACACATATATATATATATATATATATGCATGTTTCCTTAAAAACGACAAACAAGGTACTATGATTAAGCTTTTTATTTCATTTTTTTATTGTGTTCGAACAAGTGCTTTCTTTTTCATTATTAGGGTTTTAAAAAAAAGAAAAAGCCAACACTTAATAATATTAACTACGAACACGGTAACAATGTGCTAACCGTGTTCGGAAAATAAAACATCTCTATAACACTAAAAACATATACCCAACGCACACACACTCAATTAAACTGAATAATCGGTAAAAGTATAGCCGAAAACGCTCGGAAGTATAGAACATTTTTACACACTCTATGTCCCAAAAAGAAATCACTTATTCGAACTTGAGAATAATTAAATAAAGAGCTTAATCGTAGTGCTTTGTCTGTCGTTTTTAATGAAACATGTATAAATGAAGGATTGCTGCCTAAAAACACAACACACACACACACACATATATATATATATATATGTTTCAATAGTTAAGCAATTTTTTTAGATATAGTTAAAATTTTTTTTTTTTTAAACAACATTTAAAATATTTATGACAGTTAGATTTAAGTTAGGAATATCCGAACAGTGACGTTCCATATCACGTGACGTCCGCGTCTCGCGAAGGACGCTACTTGCTAACAAACAGTAATTTTAATTTATTTGTAACAAACAGTTATTTCTGATGAAACATTGAGGACAATTTGAAATATCAAATATATATATATAAATAAATAAATACTTTCATAAAATAAAACATTATTATATTTAATTTGAATCTTTCTCTCTCTCTCTCTCTCTCTCTATATATATATATATATATATATATATATATATATATATATATATATATATACCACCACATTGTATCAAATCACCCACGTTCCCCCCATATTCCACTCGAGTAAGCCTCTTCCCGCCAACCACTGCCCTATGCAACAGACTCTCAAGAGGATGTTTCCACGATCACTACAATTTTAACCTGTTCATGGCTAGTGTTAACCATTATCTTCCCCTCCTATCCACATAAACTGCCTCTTAATGTAACCCTCTACCTCGAATGCCCCCCGGGCCTTGTACATGGTGATGCTTAGTGTAAAAAAAAGAAGTATACTATATAAGTCATCTAAATGGAGGCATTGCAGCAAAACGTCACCATTAATCAAAAACATTGATCAAGATCAAAACTCTGACCAAAAGATCGTCTGTTATAGGATAATAAAAAAAAACTGGTAAAACTAATATACAGTGAATAAAGCAAAATACAACTGAATTCTAATGAATGAAGTATATCCAAAGACCAGTTGGTACAAGAAACAATTCAGGATCTACAGGGACGCCATTACAATTTGGTGGTTGAGGTTGAGACTACATCAAAAGCAATAGAAAAGGCAAGTTGATAAAATCGATGGAACACTGAACAGTGAATATTTTTCTATGTTAGAGTTCCACCTCTTGCCAGATATGGAAAAAAGGGGACAAATTCTAATATGACGGATCATCTTGTCAGACATCGTGTGTAACAAAAAAGTTTCTCGGCAAAGAAAACATGGCAGGATTATAAGCTTATATATGAATACAATTCCCGAAATCCTCACCTTAAAATAATCGAACCTATGTAGCGAAAGTTGAAAACTTTATGTACAACAAAAAAAGCAAAGATCTTGCAAGAGTTTTGTGTTTACTAATGGCAGAACACTCCTGTTGAAACATTTTGTCATTGTTGCATTCCTTCATCGCACATCAGGTTGTGACTATCGATCGTGTCAGTGGAATACTGAATAGTGATTATAACTTTTAAAATCACTAAAAACATAAATTTATTTTCTGCAATTTTAATTTTTCTTCCTCTAGTGTTTCATAACATTTGTATGGCTTAGTTTTAGAATCACAGTGCGTTTAGGTTTGTATCTCTCTTCGTACTGGGTGTGTGTGAATGCAAATACTTGCAGTACAACCCTGAATGAACACAAATACTTCTCCTGAAAGCACATTGTCGAATATTTATAACACAATGTATATCCCACACATTTTTAGATTATTCAACACTTCACAGAAAGTACAGATACTACACTCTGATCCTCGGCAGAAGTAAATAACCCCGTCTTTTTCTACACATATCATCATTTAGGAGCCAGGTCCCATCAGAATTTAGATAGTCATAAATTTATTGTAGTTCTAATCAATGTTTGACTCTTTGTCCCAGCTCTACCACGTGTTTTATACGATTTTAATAGTTGAATTCCTGAGTATGTCAAATTTGACATGAGAACTAAGTTTCAGCTTTTGGCGTATGGTTTGTCTATTCACACAATGACTTGTTCTTTTATCTGATTTGATTCACGCCTTACCTAAAAATCATTTAAAAAGATAAATATATATATGCCTCGTTGAATGGTTTATTAATATTAAAATAAAAAGAGTTACATTCTAAAGCTAAATTTTCCGAAATATTACAGTAGCACATTATTGATGTATAGCATATTTGCTTACCACGTGGTCACAATTTCAAATTAGGGTAGAGTTCATCTAATTTTATATACTGGTCCATCCCTTCGAAAAAATGTGTTATATTTATAGACATTCCTGAGATAACTTTAAATGATAGTTGTTGGTTTAGCCCTGAAAGTTCCAGTCGTATAATATTGGTCGACTAAACGGACACTGTTTGGAAAAGACTCGCTCTTTACTCCACCTTCCTTTCACAATCAACGAGTTCTCCTCGCTCTATTCCCCATCCCAGCCTTTTATGATAGCCCACTAGTTAGATAGAATGTTTAAGTTGTTTTTAGCAACTCGCCAATCTGAAAAAAAAAGTGAAACTGCCGCCATTTTGGTTATTAGCTATAAAGTATTGAAGTAGTTTCTTTAAATAAAGGATGAAAAAGCTTCTTTTGATCGGAAACTCATAGTAAACCAAGGATCGAATTGTCTTTTGAAATTTCTATGTCGGGTTTGCGACAACAGTAAGTTCCAAATAACAGAATTGGGTGAAATATCTCTTCTAGCTTTTGGTTAATGTCTCCTGTCAAAAATGATTTACCGTCCAAGCAGAAAATAAAGTGAAAAAGCAAGGAGATGAAAATACATATTTTATAAAGGATTTAACTTGAAACATTTCTCGATCCAGTTGTAGAGTAGTCGATATGTTTTCTGAACGCATTTTCTGAGAGAGACTGTCATTCATTGAGTACCCCCCTTACACACACAAAAATAAACTCTGATTCAAATGTGTTCTTTGCTTATTTGTCTCTTTATCTATCATTCATTTTTATTGGCATTTTTTTCGATCTTATTTATTAAATCCCATCAACTCCAAATATATTCCTTCTCTCTAAATTCTCATCGTGACCTCAACAACCAAATGGAATGAGGAATTACGAACTTACGAACCTTTCGAAAATTCTGAGCACATTGGCAATTTAATAAAACATTTAATTCTCACTGTATAATTATCACAAGGAAAGACTTGTAAACACTTTTCAGTGATTTACCTAATGTGGCTGTGGTAATTCATTCATTCTTCTTGGTGCATGTGTTTGGTGTTCGAGTCCAGATAAAAAAAAAACAAAAAAAAAACCCAAAAAAAAACAAACAATTTCAAATGTTGTTTTTTAAGTAAGGCAAGACATCAATTAGCCTTGTAATATAAAATACGATATTAGAATAATATTCACTCGGAAGTGTCTCTATATTGCAAATGGTCATGACCAAAGATAAGATAGTGTCGTTAAAATGTGCATTGGGAAGAATTTTTTTTTTTCATGAAGGAAATTCATGATTCAGCGGAAGAAGAAAAACTCTTTTGAGAATTAATCCGATTGAAAGATGAACATAATTAATTACCAGCGAATTTATTTCTTTCTCACTTTGTTTCGTACTTGTTACTTATCTATCTATCTATCTATCTATCTATCTATCTATCTATCTATCTATCATCTATCTATCTAAGTTCATTCATCTATCTATCTATCTATCTATCTATCTATCTATCTATCTATCTATCTATCTCAGTCTGTTCATATCTATCTATCTATCATCTATCTATCTATCTATCTATCTATCTATCTATCTATCTCAGTCTGTTCATATCCTCTCTATCTATCTATCTATCTATCTATCATATCTATCTCAGTCTGTTCATATATATCTATCCTCATATATTCATATCTATCTATCCTTGTCTGTTCATATCTATCTATCTATCTATCTATCTATCTATCTATCTATCTATCTATCTATCTATCTATCTATCTGTTTGTTCATATCCATCTATCTATGTATCTATCTTAGTTTTTTCAAATCTATCTATCTATCCTAGTTTGTTCATATCTATCTATCTATCTATCATCATCTATCTATCTATCTATCTATCTATCTAAGTGTGTTCATTTCTATCTATCTATCTATCTATCTATCTATCTATCTATCTATCTATCTATCTATCTGTTCATATCCATCTATCTATGTATCTATCTTAGTTTTTTCAAATCTATCTATCTATCCTAGTTTGTTCATATCTATCATCTATCTATCTATCTATCTATCTATCTATCTATCTATCTATCTATCTATCTGTCTGTTCATATCAATCTATCTATGTATCTATCTTAGTTTTTTCAAATCTATCTATCTATCCTAGTTTGTTCATATCTATCTATCCTAGTCTTTTCATATCTATCTATCTATCTATCTATCTATCTATCTATCTATCTATCTATTCATCTATCTATGTTTGGATCTTTGTGCTTGGATGTTAATTGTCACTTTATAGAATTTTGCCCTCTTTGTTTATTCTTGCAAATTAAACTTATTGATTTATCTACATAATCATTCACACTCACATTCAATGAAACATACGCGTGTGCATCCCCAATGTAATATTTACTAATTCATCTTGAAATATATTCACACATCGAGAAATCACATGAATAAAAAAAGAAAAGAAAAGCTAATATAAAAACCAAGACTAAGAAATGTCTGTTTGCTGAAAAGTCAAAAAGTAGCTGCCTTACTATAGAGCAGAGGTTAGCATGTCAGTTTGAATGGCTACTGTAGCGCGTTCGAACCTCACTGGATATCCTACAGATTAGGTACAGTAAGTACATAGGGCTTTGCTCTTGCTGGTCCTTATGGCGCATTGGTTTCGATCCTCATTGGGTTTCTACCGCACTAAACTTGTCTAGTGGAATAGCTTCCGTGTTGAAGTTCAGTCAAAATCCCACACTTTTTATCTTCCCATCTCATTTTGAAAACTGGTGCTACATAATCATCTTCCTCAATTTGTCTTTGTAACAAAAGGAAAAAAAAATGGCAATTGTCAAATAGAAGAAGAAATGATTGGAAAAGATAAAAATACAAAAAAAAAAAAAAAAAAAAACACCGCAGAGGAAGTCAAATAAGTTAAATAAAAAGAAAGATTTTAAAAATTCAAATTTAATCAGAATAAAATGACTACTCTATGAATGAAGTCAAGAGTTTTATACTTCGAAATTTGACGCTAACCAATCTTAATTCTGACGCTATGTCCTTGCTGAAGTCTTTTCATGTTTTTCTTTTTTCTTTTAGTGGTAATTTCTAACTTGTTTAGCGTTACATATTTTATGTTATTGTTACTAATAAGAAAAGACGAAGTTTTCAATAACTTTCAATTCGCAAACACAAGTAAGTAGGCAATAAGCAATTATTTCTAATGTCAATCACGTTGAGGGTGAAAACCTGCGGTTTGCAGTCCAACTGGTTGATTGCTTAAAACTTAACCTCAAGAAAAACTGTGGCTCACCAACAAGCGACCTTCACCGATCAAAATGAGATATTTGTCGTAACAATGAGGTAGCCATCAAGCCTTTCTCTAAAGTACGGGACACACCTCTACTGTCGAAACACACAAAAACAGAAAGGAAATAATAAAAATATTTTGTGTTGCCAGTTGTAATAAGAAAGTTTATTATGGTGACTCTCCAATAAAAGCGAGTCATTTGAATAACAATCGTTTTAATATTTTATGGATTTTTTTTTGTTTTTAATCGTTTCACCCCGAACAAGATGATAAAGCCTCTAAGATGCAAGGGGTTAATGAGTGTGAAAGAAAACAAGGAAACATTTTTTTGAGAAGAAAAGACAATAAAAGAACTCGATCCGCAAAGTCAAATGACGGTTGACGTTGCATTGTCCGGAAAGCAGGAATCCCGTAGAGAATTCCACAAGCGAGAAGGAAAAAAGCAAAGAAATTATTAGAGTAGAACTTATGGTTAAATCTAACAATTTCAAGAGTAAAAGAGTGAGATTTGACTGGAAACGGATCGATTTTGAATTCTACTTGTACATTTAGTTCAATACATTGCATTGTCTTTTACAATCTATCTGTCCATCT
>CAHIKZ030005331.1:2537500-2560000 GCA_903632075.3 Acanthosepion pharaonis | reverse complement strand
TAACCTTAGGTCCCTGGGCGGGACCCGGAAAGAAATGTGTAAACGCCAGAAATCAAAGAAAATAATAATAAAATAATAATAATAATTACTGTCACCTTTAATAGTTTTGATTGTTGAGTGAGTATCATTAAGTTGTATTTTAGTCGAGTAACGGATGAAGAATGTCTAACATTTCAACACTTCTGTTATTTTCTTCGCCGTAACGTAGCTTCCCTGTGCCTTTTCTATAAATATTGAAAATAGTGTAGGGTAAATTTTTTAATGTGCTTTCTTCTTACGCCCTTCGACTTCACGAATTTAAACGCAGTACTAGACTGGCAGATAGGTTTTATTATTTGGTGTGGGAGTAAGTCAATAGGCTAATAATTTCTTCTGTCGCACTTCTCACTTGTAGAACACCATTCCGGCCTTTTTTTTGTTGTTGTTGTTCCTGTCAACTACGATCTTCAAAAATTTAAAAGCAATGTCAATCTTTTGTCTCCTAGAACTCTGGTCGTTTATTGCTTTCTTTCTAACCCCCCTCCCTCGCTCTCTCCTTACCTCCCTCTCTTTCTCTCCATCTCTCTCTCTCCTCTTCCCGTTCTCACCTCTCTCACATTCGCTCGCTCTCTCCCTACCTCCCTCTCTTTCTCTCCATCTCTCTCTCTCCTCTTCCCGCTCTCACCTCTCTCATTCGCTCGCTCTCTCCCTACCTCCTTCTCTTTCTCTCCATCTCTCTCTTTCCTCTTCCCGCTCTCACCTCTCTCACATTCGCTCGCTCTCTCCCCTCCCTCGCTCTCTCCCTACCTCCCTCTCTTTATCTCCATCTCTCTCTCCTTCCCGCTCTCACCTCTCTCATTCGCTCACTCTCCCTCCCTCGCTCTCTCCCTACCTCCTCTCTCTTTCTCCATCTCTCTCTCCTCTTCCCGCTCTCACCTCTCTCACATTCGCTCGCTCTCTCCCCTCCCTCGCTCTCTCCCTACCTCCCTCTCTTTATCTCCATCTCTCTCTCCTCTTCCCGCTCTCACCTCTCTCACATTCGCTCGCTCTCTCCCCTCCCTCGCTCTCGCCCTACCTCCCCCTCTTTCTCTCCATCTCTCCCCCTTCCCTCTCTCACATTCGCTCTCCCCGCTCTCCCCTATATCTCCTTTCTTTTCTCTCTCTCTCCTTCTCTCTCTCTTTCTCTGTCTCTCAATAAAGTTTTATCAGTTTCCTTTACACTTTCGTCTTAGTTACTTTATCGCCTTGCTTGGGGTGAAATTCTTTCTATGTCTATTTCTTAATCTAACTCTATATTCAGAGGAAGATTGTCATGCGCAGAAAAAACTTGTTTAAACGTGCAAAATCTTTTCGTTGATCTCAGTTCCACGTTGACCTTCGAGTGGTAGGAAATATTTTTACCAATTGGAAATTTACCGATTTTCTTGCTTATTTTATTCGCATAGTTAAGACAAAATCAAGTTTGACTCGTTATTTAACTTGAAACTTTCCTTCTGCGTATGCGTACGTTTTGTTCATCCATTTAGATAAACAGATTCGGCTGTAATGTCGAGAAGACGACAAGGGTGTGGTCTTTGTTTCGGTTCTGAAAGAGCCGTGAATCTAAATGTTTTTGACAACGTTTCAACATATGTCACACCCTACAAACTGGAACAAGTCATACACGCAGACCAGGTGTCAACTTGAAAAGGTGGGGCCCAGTTTTTTCAAGGCAAAAACCTCATTTTCCAAACAACGCAAATTTTTTCGTGACTTCTTTTCACACGCTAAATGACTCTTGGTCGATTATAAAACCAGATAAGCGGAGTTATTTATATTGTTTAGGCTGAACAAGTTTTATAAGGAGCGTAACAGCGTCTGTTGATGACAGAAAAGAACGCTCACTGAGTTGTTTTTGCTGTTGTTCATATTGGAAACGAGATTTTCTTTGTCCAATATTCGATTGGCATAAATTACTTCGATAACAATTAATCTGATCAGATTTTATTCCAGTTTATACACAGAGAAGTTTGTATAATCAAGATAATATAACGTGTGAAGGTTACTGCAGAGTGATGGTTAACAAACTAATTTTGCGAACTATTTTGAATTTGATCTTCAGTTGATGCTCCACACTTTGTTGTTGAATAAGCGAAACTTAATAATTCATGACAATTGAAGAGTTTTATAAAATTAGCCCAAATTTAGGTAATACAAGGAAGAGTGGCATCGCTGTTAATGTCGTAAATGAAGACTTGAATTTAGAAGCAACAACATCACGTGACCGGAAGTCAGGGGTCAATCGTAATCTTTCCTTCGTATCATCATGATCTTCCATATCATACACTTCATTCAACATGAACATTTAAGAGTTCTCTAGCTTTGTATCAAGTGAAATTTAATACATACACACACACACACACACACACACACACATATATATATATATATATATATATATATATATATATATGTGTGTGTGTGTGTATGTATGTATGTATGTATGTATGTATAATATTTAATATAATATATATGTATAATATTTAATAAAGTTAACATGTATAATATAATATATATGTATAATATTTACTTTATTTTATTGTTTGAGGATCGCATAAGCGTGAAACCCAGGGTTACATTGAAATATATATATATATATATATATATATATATATATATAGAGAGAGAGAGAGAGAGAGAGAGAGATCTTCGACAGTATTTTCAATTTAAGAATTTATTACAGAACTCATTTCCCTGATACACAGAAATGAATCAAAATACATTTTAGTACCAATTCTTACGTTCTGTGTTGATCCTGGCTTCAGTTCTTCATATTCCAATGCCACATCATAGACTGTATCCAAAAAAGACGATTTCTTTTTCATATTTGCTTTATTATACGAAAGGGGCAGACGTGATAAAATCAAATCTAGGATGTAACGGGAAAAAGATCGCTAAAGAAATGTACACTGACTCCTTGACTTCGCATTTCGCCACGTTCGGGATAGCCTCTCTAAAGAATCTGAATGCGGGAGAGGTGGGGAGTCTTCAAACTTCTTGCGGGGCGACGACTCTTTTCGTGTCGTTTTGGTCTTATATCCAAATGCAATTTATCACTGCTAGAATTCTATTCTCACGAGGCTCCTTTTAACCAGTCACTTGTCATCCTGGCCTAGCCTCCGCATTCTCTGACATTATATAATTGATTATAAACGATAAATGTATCTCCGAAGAACATGCACTGAATTGCTGTTATAAAAGATTCATCTCGTAAGCCATATTTTTTGTTTGTTTTTTTCTTTGTTATTCCAGCAAACATCAATAATTTTGATCAGTTCAGTGTTTATTCTCATCATTTTTAGAGTTATTCGCTGAAAACTGAAAATTATTTAGTGAAGTTGATTAAAGAATATTTTCTATTTGAATCTTTAATTAATGTCCCCCCCCCTTAACGAAAGAAGTAAACACAGATCAAGAAAATCTGGGTTTTAGATCGAGGAAATCTTAGAAGAGAAATTCTGTGATTTTCCCATAATTCTCTTGGGAATTCCAATCTAAAGAATTTCAAACAGCAATACGGGTTATGGTATTAATTGCTAATAAGAAACGGTCATCAAATATTTTACAAACACATAGCTTAATGAAAGAAAGCTGCTTTGTTGTCGGGTTTAGGGCCATAATTTCTTATACTAATCCGTGATTGCGATTTTGATTGTATAAGTGATTATGTTTTTCATCGCGACAACAAAAACAAAAACAGAACACACTGAACCTCTTGAGATTCATGGAGGACTTTGTAATCTAAAATTTTAATTTTATTCACCTAATTTATACATCGATTTGCAACGGACAATACTCTCTCTCATTTATTGTCTTATTTTCCTCCATTTTCTTTCTTTTCCCTTCCTCTTCTTTGTTTATTTATTTTATCTGTGCCGTTCCTTAGCAAAAACCACGAAGGTTTTAGCCGTCACTTCAGCCAGCGACATGTATCTTCCTGTTGTAGTAATGATTCATAGCAATAGGACTTTCTGTATGTAGCCGTAAATGAATATCAATAGTGTTTCTCTTGCTGATCGGGTTTCGAACTTAACTACTTGGAAAGCGATTGAAACCTTGACTTCAACAAATACCTACTTGTAATGATTTTTAATAAATGTCATGGTTTTCTTTGAGCACAAAAATATATTTACTTCACCTCAACTCAAACGTACTAACCCGACTCTGTTATATTTCTGTGAATGTTCGATTATAATAAATTATTCAATTTAAAAAAAAATAATTATTTATTATAAAAAAATAAAATTAATGAATATCATCATTACTAATTGCAGTCCTAAAAAACATAAACTAACATGATATATGAATTCTTATATCTAAAATAATGTTGGTGATGTTGGTTATATAACCACAACATTTTCTTGCAGGTTAACTTACCAGTTATCTGACCAAAATGCAGTAAAATCGCATCTTAAAAAATATAGTATTCTTATTAATATAAAATCCATATATTACTTGCATCTTATACAAAATTAACGGCAAACCGAGCCTTAAAAACTCACATTAAATAAAGCATCCACTCGTTTAGGAAATGGGGTTTTCAATATTTTCAATAAGTAATTAACAACAAATTGTATTAACCGATTTTAAAGTGGCATTGTGGTAAAGTCATTATTATAAACGGGAAATAATGTTAACTAATTCAAGTCTAATTCAAGATTTTTCTGAGTGAAAAGTTAACTGCTTAGAGCAAAATTGATGTGGTTAAACAAGAAACAGATGAGATTTGAAAAATCAAACAATACTGAAACTATGAAGAAGAAACTAACAGAAGCTAAATACGGTGAAGAGAGACAGAGAGAGAGAGAGAGAGAGAAGGGAAGAAAAAATCTAAGATCATAAACAGGAACAGAAAGAATAAAAATGAAATCTGATCGTGTAAACGTCTAATAAAAAGAAAAAAAAGAGTGTAATTGAAAAGAGGATAAAAAATTTGTGGAAAACAGGTTCTTGGTTGGCCTATTCATGGGGGCCAAACGCGCCATTGGCCGCTAAACAGACTCTGCTCCTTAAGTGCACAACCCCCCCCCTGCTGACGATTCGATGGCGAACCAAGTTGGACCAGAACAGAACGAGCTTGGCACACAACTCTAAACGCTAATTGTTCTGCACTTAGTGCCACTCTGACCTCATTTTACAGCCGGTTGGATTAAAACGATGCACTTGCAGATACGTGCACAAAGACACACAGGCAGAAAGCCAAGTAGACGCATTCAAGATCTTTGTGCCGACGTCCATACATAAAGCCATACATTCATGCTTTCACTGCACGTACGCAACGACGAAGTCACCCATTATTGTTGACCTGTGTCAGCTAAACTTAGAAAATATCCTCATCCACGAAAACGCGATACAAAAACAGAAAACAAAGATACAATTGCATTACGCAGGGGCTTATGTAAGGCGAAGTGTGCTACGCCTTACCGTGGAGCAATTGTTTCTGCAATTAAATCTTGCAGTCTCTAATCAATGCATTTGGTTTTACATCTGTTGCATTTTGCTCTCGAGTTAAGCTTAGAGAATTATTATATAAGCAAATATGTACACTTTTTTTTTTTCCGAAAAAAATAATTATATGAATACACGACAACAGGATTAGTATTGCTGATCCTTTTTCTTTGTAATAAGTCGGAATAACATAAAACCAAGCTTAGTATAAAAGAAACTGAAACTAATAACGCGGTTTCAGCTTATGTTTGCTCGTTCCTTTGTCTACTTAGAAAAGTATTAAAGTCACAGTTTTTTTTATTCTTTTCTTGTTGCTTTCGGTAAATTTTGCCGCCATTGTCTAGAAACAATGGAAAAAGAATTGTGGGCCCAAAACTGTGCAAATGTCATAACAATAATCTGAACATAAATCTTTAGAGAAGAAATACGTTATAACTCATAATTTTGTAGATAGCTTCATATTGATTTGAATCAATCAAATAAAATGCATAATCGATGCTGCTCATTACAATAAGCTGCAGCACTGTTCAGGTGACCACTCCCAAGACTGTACAAAGAATGAAAGAAATATGGGTGCCATTATTATGATATTATTAGTTCGGTTTTTGTGTTCAGATATCCGTCGTCTGTTAATAAACTACCCAGATAGCCAATTAAATTATTTTACCTTCTTGAATTTGACGTCTCCAATATCCAGCCCACACTTCGGGCTCTTCTTTTTGCTGACAACCATGCATTTTGTCTTTGGTTGAAAAATAAACAGACTTTCACCTTTAAAAAAAAGAACAGTTTACTGTAAAGTCTCTCCACCTTCAATTGTTTTACACAACGTTTATATTTTGACAAAAGGAACAAATCAGTTATTAAAGAAGATCTACAGACGGCACCAAAGAATTAAGAACAAATTATAATTTGAAGAAAAATAAAAATCAGTTGATTTTTAAACTAATGTGCAATTTGTTTAAAAATAAATTGTTTTTTTTTTCTATTTCATCTTCAGCTTTTTCTATTACATGACCAACATTAAAAGAACGGATTATTCAATTAATCTGTCACTAAGAAGATTTCGATGCGGCTTCGTAAGCGACGGCGTGCTCAGATCAGGTGGTTTTGATTTCTATTGACCACTATGTCCACAAGGAAACTTTGCAAGTTACCGTATGCCTGGATCATATGATTTTCTCTTACTTTGGGCATCATGCCCACGATGCGACCTCGGAAGTGACTGCCAGGTGGTTCTCGTTCATGTCGATTATCAACCGCATGATGGTTGCTTTCAACCAGACCTTTGTATCGTAGAGATATTGTAGTGTAAGCGATTCAAGAGAGGTAAAATGCGATATGTTGCGAGTCATGTGGCCATTCTCGACCAGCTACTCCTGGACCGTATGGAATCGAACATAGTCTTCCGAGAACATATACGGTTTCATCTGCGCCATAACCCTTGAACTAGGAGGTCATGTATCTCGATGTAAACTGAAACATTGTGTCTGTGGACCAGAAGAATAAAGTGGCTCTATGAAATGACCCTTGTTGCTCAGAGCCCCAGGGCCATCACAGATGATTTGAATTTGAAGTGCATCTTCGTGTCTATCTCAATGTGATACACGTAAAGCCACCATATCATTCCTCCTTTTAACCTTCTAAGCATCAGAAGCGATAAAAATGACAGAAAGCGACAGGCCTCGAAAACACGAGAAGATAGTGAATGATTTGGGCAAAAGGATACGTTATGCAGACATATTGGCTTGAAAGGCTATGATTTGACTTTGTTGTAATTAACACACCTCACTTACTCGATCTGATTACTTTTTAATTTTGAAAGAAAACATAGTTGTCTTTTCTCGGTATATTTTTGTGTAAACAGAGTGTCTGAAACTTGACCTCGTGACAAATGTTTTCTTGCTCTAATCTCTTGAGCTAAATACCTTTTGTGTTTTGTTTGGATTTAGAGGGAGATGAAATGTCTTTTCAGGCGAAAATATAAAGAAAAACACTCTCAGAAGTGGAACAATAAGCGAAATCCCAGTAGAAAACTAACACACATTCCTCGATAGAGCACTACGAAAGAAAATACATGAAACCACGTTCGGAGGTGAATTCTCGTTTACTCTCGTGTGACATTTGGCTATTTCTTTTACCTCCGCGAGCGCATTCTCACACAAATGAATATAAAATGAATTTTGAATGTTGTAGATTTTACAGCGAAGAAAACTGCTAATTTTTGTGAGGATGAAAGTTTGGAATGTTTTTAAATTTCCCAAACGCCTCAGATGACTTTATATTATTTTGAAGTTGATCCGAATATTATTTGCAATTGTAAATATATTTTTGGGGAACTTATTAATAGAAAAATGTTCTGGCATTTTAAAAGGAAGAATAACTACTGATTTTCTTAAACATAAACAATGAAACTAATAAAAAGATTACAGTAAGCAGTTAAGTAAAGAAAAAAATACCTGAAAAAAATGTGTTTATTTAAAATCAATATTGTTTTTAATAAAAGTACTGTGACTGGGTAAATGTTTCTGAAGATTATGTTTTTATAAACTAGAAACTCAAGATTCAATCAGCTTTTATGGGAAATGTTTGCTCGCTAATAGCTGCGTATTTTTCATTGGATTTGTTGGTTATCTTTCCATATAGGCTTTCGCAACCTGATCTTCAAGGCAGGATCGTCTCCCATTTGAAATATTATTGCAACCCAGTCGTTCTACTCATAATTTTGAACTACTTGTTCTTTAGTATATATGAAAAACCATAAAAATATCTTCTATGGGCAAGGGACGCTTAACATTAAGTAACAATAGTTGAAGTCATTACTTTCACAGGTAACAAATAGATAAATTCTAAAATCCGTAATCAAAAAATATACCTTTTTTCATTATAGTTTGGCGCTTGTTACAGTGAAGGTTTTATGACGCTGCTCTCGTAAGCCATAGATTTGAACCTTTCTGAATACGCTGAGTTATTTCAAAATAGACCTCATCTACCAATTCTTGCTAAAAGGACACAAAGTATATCTTTCCAACGATTATGACTGTAGTGAGCTTGATCCTAACTTAGTGTCCACATTTGTAGCTTTGTGCCAAAGTTTGGTAAAAGTTTATATTGAACATCTCCTTCGGCTTTCTTCCAGCTTTCCTTCATATTTTTTCTACATCTTTCGTTTCCAGGCATCGATTATTGCGTTACATCTGAACGAACTATTACACGAATCATCGTCATCATTTCCGTCGGTCGGTTATTTGCCATGCGTGATACACGCGTAGGCGATCATGTATCTTTCGATACATGACTGACGAGGCAGATCGTTTCCCCGCAGTAGGTTGCCATTTCTTTCTGCGGCAGACCAGTTGCCATCAAAGGCTATAGAACCCGGCCTGTCCTGCTATTTACCCATAGCTCAAGAAGAAGAGAAGAATGTAATGGATTCGACTAGAATTCGAATTCGGCTCTTCGATTCCTCAATCCGAGCCGCTATCCCTTACTCCACCGTGCGTCCAGTGATAGAAATGTCTAAACCCACTTCAAACGACGAGATTGGATCATTAATCGCGTAGCTTGACGCATAATTATTAACTAAATTTTGATTTGAAGTTTTCATCGTATAATTGCTTTTTATCGATATCATTAATACTCGCCAGTGAATGAAATGCATTCACACAGAAGGATATTATGTTGAAAAAGAAATATTGTGTAAAATAAAAGGTTTTTTTTTTCATTAGGCAATCAACTTACTGATATACCTACGTATATATAAGCTTACATACCTATGCGTACAAGAAGGAGTTATAGTATAAATTTATATAAGCAAATTCTAGTTTGGAAATGTTGTGAGGAAACAATTTTGAAACTTTGAACTTTACGAAAGCTAAATATTCTCGGAAATTCATTACCTTCGAATTTGCTTATTTATTTATCGAATTTATAGTCAGGTAGAGGGTCACTAAAAATAGTCAAGTAGAGGGTCACTAATACCTGAGTCAGGTAGAGGTCATCAATAATTGAGTCAGGTAGAGGGTCACTAATACTTGAGTCAGATAGAGGTCATCAATAATTGAGACAGGTAGAAGTCATCAATAATTGAGTCAGGTAGAGATCACTAATAATTGAGTTAGTTAGAGGGTCACTAATAATTGAGTCAGGTAGAGGGTCACTAATAATTGGGTCAAGCTGTGAAAAGTAATCTGACTAGCATGAGTTTCATTAGTTAAGCATGTTTCTCCCTTTGAAAAAAGAAGGTTCTGACGATCTCATTGCAGTTGAATACAGAAAATATCTGCGCGGTCGGGGGGGAGTAACTTTGAACTTTGAATTTTGTATGAATACAGAACTATCTGCAAAACGGGAAGAAAGAAAAAGTCAAAAACGAAACCCACATAAAAATATATTACATTCATTTTTTACACAATGTACACAAACATATAATTGATTATTGCTAGATTTGATGTTTTTACGGCTTATCAACCCTCTGTAGGTTATTTAAAGCCAAAGTATATGTCCGATTCTAGGATTGATTGATTCATTAATTTTCCAAGGCTTATGAGCCGTTTGCGAGTTATTTAAAGTCAGAAAATATTTTTACATTTTTAGACTTGAGATAATAATGGTTTTAGTGAAACAAGTCTTACTAATTAACCCATAGCTGGTGGGAGAAGAATTGGTTTCATACCTTTCCCATGAGTATTTGCGCGAAAGTGAATATAACGAACCCTACTGGAATTCGAACTCGGCTCTTCGATTTCCAATTCCGAGCCATTACCCATTACATCCACTTGTACATACAAGCTTACATCAACTGGTATTCCGAAGCGGTCACCCATCTAGGTACTGACCAGCCTCGACGTTGCTTAACATCGGCGATCGCATGGAAACCGGTGTTTCAACGTGATAAGACCATAAGCCTCCGATTGTCGGAGGTTGCTCACATTAGCCGATGTTCCCAAGCTGTCCCCACTCTAAGTACTGACCAAGCTCGACGTTGCTTAACTTCGATAATCGAACGAGAACTAGTGCTTTCAGCCTGATCTAACCCTAGGCTCACAAACGAATACAGATATGTATATAAGTTCAAATGCGTCTCTACACATGTGCGGTATTTACGGACCTATGAAGTGAATCTTTTTTTTACAAATGAAAAAATAGTTTCCAATGTCGAGATTATAAAGATCGAATATTGGTAATATTAAGTGGACGCAAAATCGAACTCAACGGCAACAATTCGTAGTCGAAAGCAGAATGACGACGAAATAAAACAGCACAAGACATTAGAGAAAAGGTTTCAGCTCGAACTTTGGTGCGAATGCTACAGATCGCACATAGAAAGGGACAAGGTAAGATGGCGTTATCAATAACTCAACCTCCAATTAAGACAACGAATACACAAGAGTTCTACAGAGAGAGAGTGAGAATGGAGATGGGTGAAGAGGGAAGAACAAAAGAGAACGAGAAAGAGAAGAAGAACAAAGAGAAATAGGTGAGAAAGAAAGAGAAGAGAAAGAGAACAGAGAAAGTATGAGGGGGAGAAATAAAGATACAAAGAGGTATATTTAGGGAGATGAAGACACTGTGAATAATAAGGGGAGAGGGAAGAAAAGATAGGCGGAGTAAGAGAGTCGAGGGTGAGAATGATGAGTGAGAAAACGAGAGAGTTAAGAGAAGCTAAAATAGAGAGTGTCAGAATGAGAAGCAAAGGGGGCGAGAGGGATAAGATAGCTCGGATTTATACGACTTATCTACCTTCTGTGGGTCATTTTTAAGGCAGATATACTTGAAAGAGGGCAGTAATGAGAAAGCAGTTATTTTATTTTTTTAAAAAACAAATGAAGCAGCTTTTTACAACCTTATCTTTATCGACAGATAACTTCTTGTTTTTCTAATTATACAAAAGAACATATTGATGTGATATATATATATATATATATATATATATACATCATAAACAGTTTGAAAAATCCTGCGAATTTTAAATTTTAAATTCGTAGGGAAAATGGTCATTAACTAAAGGTAATCCGAATTTTCTTTCTAGAATTCTAGAAAAGAAAATTCGGATTACTTCACACAAACAGAATGTCTCATATCGAGAATATTCCACATTGAACATGAAGAAAAATTAATTATTTTTAATAATATGTAAAAATCTCCACTTTCACCTGAAGACGGTTGCGAGACCAGACCAGAAACACGTGTCGTGAAATTATGTAAAACAAAGTATAATATTTTTTCTCAATAAATCCACATTACAACCAAAAACGTTTGCGGCACCCCTCTTCTTTTTTATATATATATATATATATATATATATATGTGTGTGTGTGTGTGTGTGTGTGTGTGTGTGTGTGTGTGTGTGTGTAAATGGTTGAACCCATCAACACAACGATAAAAACAATATCTCCACATGTGACAGTACTTGACGTAATTTTCAATTAACAGTATGAAAATAGCGTTCTCTAAATTCTTCCAGTTGCTAAGGACATTTTGTTTTGTTGTTATTATTATTAGTTACTTTGTTTAATAAATACATTTCGGTTTTTGCCTTGAAAAAAGTCCACATTGGACGAAACGCGTTGGCTACTATTACAGTTTTCCCATTTTCTTTTTACATTTATAAGTGTTGTCTTTTCTACAGGTTAACTCTGAAAAATTTTTCATATATATATATATATATATGTGTGTGTGTGTGTGTGTGTGTGTGTGTGTGTGTGTGTGTGTGTGTGTGTGTGTGTGTGTGTGAAAATATATAGAAAATAGGAAGGAACTGGTTAGGTAAATAATCCAAAAGTTCCTTAGTATTTTAGTTATTATTTTAAAATAGTGCTCGATGCAAAAGTAGACCATAAATATAATTATTTATTTCAAAAATTTCGCTTGAAGATGGAACAGAGCTTACTTTAACTCAATTTAATTCAAATAATTATATTGAAGTTTTCGGCTCTTGTTTTGAAACATGAGACCTCTTATGTCGCGAGTTGGTATCATATTTTTAAATAAATAATTATATAATATATATATATATATATATGTGTGTGTGTGTGTGTGTGTGTGTGTGTGTGTGTGTGTGTGTGTGTGTGTGTGTTGACACAAAGGCTAACTTGAAAAAGAAATAATCCTGTTTTATTTATATGAGAAGGAAAAGACAAGCTCAAAACTAATAACGACCAGAACATAACTGATCAATTTGCCGATCAATTTAACTTCTGGGAATCGGAAGCTCCAACCGGATATTAAGTTCAATCAAATGACGTCTGTTGATGGCACGGAAAACCATAAATGCTATGAAATCAGCAGATAATGATAAAATAGACAAATAAGCCATCAATAAATGCTGCTTTTTTTTTCCGAAATAAATAAATATTTCGGTCAAGAGCAAAAATGTCAGCGGGCAGGTCTTAGATGACCTAATTTTATTTCTTTGTCTTAAAAAAATATTTTTTCTACAATTGGCCATAACTGTTTTATGTTGACTAGAATTCATGAAATAATTTCCACCACTTAATTCACAGGCTTAACAATCCTACTCATTTATAAAACCATACACGTACACCCTCAACTTGATCTATGGAGGCCCCCCGCCGTTGATCGCCACGTATGAAGGACGAGGGTCTAACACTTCAAATTTTAGAATTGGGCCACCAGACTGCCCGCACATAGGATTTGATTATCGGAGTGAAGCTTTGTGTCGAACCAGGCCACACAATATGTCAAGAAGTCGCCAAATAGCCTCCCTCATGTTTAAATTCAGAGTTTTTCCATAATGATGGATCCATAATATTTTTCCCCAAGTACTTAGTGAGAAAGTGAATATGACTAAGACTTCGAATTTGACTCGCCGATTTGTCTTGCCTAGATAGTCCAGTCAATACATACATATATATATATATATATATATATATATATATATATATATATATATATATATATATATATATATATATATATATATATAAATAAAAACAGACCACTTTAAGGTTCCATGTAATAAATTATTTCACCACAGCCCTTTTAAAAAGGACTGCGGATCATCAGACTTTACTTCCAAACAAAAAAATATATATATATCTAGATATATAGCCTCGTCCACTCATCAGGAGATATCAACGATTGGCTGTTATTTCCTCGGTTTCGTTACTTATATTTAGTTAAAAATAATTGATACACTTTTTATTGGAGCTAGTTTGATTTTTCTTCTTTCATTGTGTGTTTGCCTGGTCGCGCACATGTGTGCATGTCCATACGTGTGGTTTATTCTCCTTTTTCTTAGCTCTTTCTACCCCCTTTTACCTTTCTCTTTCTTTCTACCCACTCCTTACCTTTCTCTTTCTTTCTACCCCCTCCTTACCTTTCTCCTTACCTTTGAGTGTCTGAGACAAATGTAACAGTCAATCTCTTCTATTCTTTCTTGAGTTTAGTTTTAAATGTAGGTGTATTTCATTTTTTTTAACTTAAATACATTTTTATGATTACTATTTACATTATTCGCCATATTTATTACAACGTTTCGACCTTCTTCAGGCGGTTGGAATGTCGAACTGAACCCTTTATTTCGCTCACTGGGGTAGACTGTTCTAGTTCCACGTGCCATGTTTTTAATGGATGTCAATTGTCTCTTCAAGTTCTCCACTGCCTTAACCGGGTATTGAACTCACACTCTTTGGGTGCGACTTATAGTTGATCCTGTCACTGGATCCAACCAGCGACTTTATCCACCGTGCCATGTGTCCTTGCATGAATTTCTGGCTATTATAAACCTAATGTCTTCAGCAACCATTTTTACCAGTGCTCATATTGCAATTTTTTGCTGTTATCATTGCATTTTTATGATTATTTCTTATAAACTAAAGTAAATTTTTAATAATTACGAGTTTGTAGGTAAATAATTTGCAGTTTTGTGAGAATAAATTAAGTGTATATAGTTCTTCGTTAGCTGGATAAAACTTGTAAATAATCCATGTTTTCTTAAATGTGAATTGGCGTGAGGTGAACTTTCGATAAGCAGTAGGTACGTATAAAGACTTAATTCCATTTACTTCTAAGTTTTTATCTACATAAACAATAAGCTTTACCCCACCCAGTGAAGTTTCTTTCTACATAAGCTCCAAACCATCCTATCTCAAATAGGCCAAGATTTATTAGACTTAGAGCCTACCGCCATTTTTTCAAATGATTGATTGATTCATTCATTTTCTACGGCTTATTAACCCATTTAAAACCAGAAAATATTTTTAGATAGTAAGAATTATGGTTGGAGATAATAATGGTTTTAGTGATGCAGGTTTTACTAATTAACCCATAGCTGGGAGGAGAAGAGGTGAATTTAAACTGTTCCCAAGGATATTTGCACGTAAAAGAATATAACGAAATTAACGCGAGTTAGAACTCGGCTCTCCGATTAACAATTCTGAGTTATTATCCATTACGCGATCGGCGCATCCAAGCTTACAGCATCTGGTATTCCGATGTGGTCCCCCCCTCTACAGGGTGCCCCACCCCACAAGAGGAGGAGATTTGCTACAGTTTATTTAATAGTTGGAATTTTTGTTGCAGTTTTTTGAAACAAAAGCAAAGAATAGACTTTAGTAGCTTAAAACAAAACAAAAACACAAATGTTATATGTGATGTTTAAACTAAAAAAAATATTTTTTTTATTTATTAGTTTTTATTATTATTATTATTATTATTATTATTATTATTATTATTATTATTTTCTTTGATTTCTGGCGTTTACACATTTCTTTCCGGGTCCCCCAGGGACCTAAGGTTAGAAATGGCGTCATGACACTTTCCACTGACAAAAAAAAAAAAAATTACATAGATAAAGCCCTTCGTAAGGTGTGGGCTGTACTTGTGAGAACAATTTTTTGTATCTCTTTGAGGCATGGACTTCCAGGAATCCCTTCAATTAGTCTACTGGAATCTTTTCCAACCAGTCCTAGGGCTCCAACTACAACAGGGATTGTTGATGTTCCCATATGCCACATTTTCGAGATTTCTATTTCAAGGTCCTTGTACTTTGACAACTTTTTGAATATCTTCAAAGATACATTGCAGTCAGCAGGGACTGCCATATCAATAAGGAGGCACTTTTTTGTGGTCTTTAATAACAATATCTGGCCGGTTGGCCTTGATTGTTCTGTCAGTGTGTATTGTGTAATCCCATAGAATTGTAACAGGTCCTATCTCCGTAACGGGGTCTGGGTGGTGTTCATACCAGTTTCTTTCAGTTTACTTCTGTAGAAGTTGTAGATTTTACAGTGCAGATATTGGCCCACTCTGTCATGTCGGGTTTTATATTCAGTGGGTGCCAATATTATTATTATTATTATTACTCGCCCTTGCATTGAATACTGTTGCCATATATGGTCTGGTGCTCCCGCTGTTCATCTCGAGGTCCTCGACAAAATCCAGAGACGGATATGCAATGTGATAGGTCCTGATCTGGTATCTCGTCTACAGTCACTTTCTCACAGACATGCTGTGGCTTCCCTCTGTCTTTTCTACAAATATTTTCATGGCAACTGCTCTGACGAGCTACTTTCACTGGTACCCCAACTGCATGAATTTAAGCGTGCTACTAGGTTGGCATCTCTTCTCACCCTTTCACTGTCGAAACAGTTAAATGTAACCGCCCCTTCTACTCCAACAGTTTCTTATCTCGCACTTCCCAACGGTGGAACTCCTTTCCTCTTACTTACTGATAACTATAATCTTCAAATATTTAGTTGTAATGCTTTTTGATCTTCATCTCCGTCCTTCTCTATATCCTTTCCTCAAACACCCTCTCTTTACTCTTGCTCTCACTCTCTGTAATACCTTACGTGCTAATTTCACTCCCGCCTTGTTTGGGGGTTATATTCTTTTTTTTAAATATATATATATATATATATATATATATATATATATAGTATATCTAAAATTTCCTGTTTTATTATGCGGCACCCTGTAGCCCGGCTGGGCGGAGTTTCAACGTGATAGGGCCGTAAGCAATTTTTGAAATAAGGACGGCTTGCTTACCATGTAAATTATCTTCAAAACCGTGATTTAAACGCCGACCACTGTCAGAAAACACAACCACTTCGGCCACAATGAATGCTTTTAAAAGAACAAATATGAAAAAAAATCTTTTTTTTTAACTCTTGATAATGTCGGTAAGTATTCGTGAACTACACGTTCGTCGAATTTCACAGGGGCATCTAATTATAGTTCCGCCTCATTTATATTCGATTTCATACTCCCTAAAATATCCTTTTTTGATAGCCAATTGAAATAGGTTGGGGTCAATTAGTACAATTCAGGAGGCGCGAAACATTCTCACGTGCAGTTGGCCACTTCGGTCAATTGAGAATTTATAAAACTTAATGCACCTTCCCTCTCTCACACACACACATGTGCATACACATACTCTAGTTATCTGGGGATATTTATATATGCATACATGAGTGCAATATATTCTATCATTATCATTTTAGCATTAAAAATAATTTTATGTATAGAAAAGGTGTGTGACTATAGACATACATATTTATGCTTGTGAGAAAGCGCGTTGATCTATGTGTATGTGTTCTGAATTCTATACCTGTATGCAAGTGGATCATTTTACAATTGACGATAGTGACTTCTGGAAGAATTCAAAAATCAAAATAAATGGCGTTAAACTAAGATAGAGATCCGGACACATCAAGTCCTTTTCTATTTTATACTACCATCAAGTACTATAGAGAGTGAGGTCTGCAAAAGTAGGTATACAATAAATATTATACCAGTATCACCAGTATTATAATAATGGTTTTAAATTCATTTATTTCTAGAATGCATTTAATTCATTAAAACATTCTAATATTTTTGTTTTCATAATTTTTTTATTATAATACATTTATTATAATTTTTAATTTTAATAAGTAATAATAAGCATTTTTTTTGTTAGTAAATTTACAGATGGCTAATACTTTAACGCACGAGGAGCGTTAATAGGTTTTGAAACATGTTTATTATTGAGATATTTACAGTAATGAGAAAGCAGTTATTTAAAAAAAACAAACAAATGAAGCAGCTTTTTACAACCTTATCTTTACCGACAGATAACTTCTTGTTTTTCTAATTATATAAAAGAACATATTGATGTGATATATATATATATATATATATATATATATATATATATATATATATATATATATATATGTGTGTGTGTGTGTGTGTGTAAGCAAATATATGGATATAGATCCGACAGTATGAAGAAAAATATATTGAAAAAACAAACAAAAATCCTAATATGCGATTATGCTGTTTTAATGTTTAACGTCAACGTCGGACGTTTCGGTCTAATAGACCATCTTCAGGACATATTCATAAAACATAATTAACATAGACCATATACAATTCAACATGAAACAGACGATGGGCATAAAAAGCAATACCAATCCAAACAGATATCTGAAATCTTTTATAAGATCAGCGTTCCGTTTAAATCAGCGTTCAGCGCTTAGGTATGTCTGTGGCTATATTATTACCGGGCAGTCCTGATATATATATATATATATATATATATATATATATATATATATATATGTGTGTGTGTGTGTGTGTGTGTGTGTGTGTGTAATACAGGTAATAAATCCGTTGGTATATAATCCACGTAGATCCTCATAATAACAAATATTAAACCTGATCAACAAAAAGAGTTCAATGTGTTTATGATAATAGTGCATATAAATAGCACAACAAAATCCAAAATTACCTGACATGGGAGGGGGTATAGATCTACTTCAACCGACGAGTAGTACGTCAGTCTTATTCAACCCTGTGTTCATTTCGAATTAGAAATTTAACTTTGACAAAAATTCGAAAAATGGATTCAGAATTTATCCATTTCGATGTTTCAGTCAGACGAAATGGCCGAGTCGCTGGTAAGTGGAGGGTGGAAGGTATTATCCTTAAAGGAAAGAGGTTTTATAAAATTAACCCGGATATTAACCTTATGACATTAAACTGGGGTTATATGAAGAAAGAGGTGTTAAATTAAAACTAAAAGAGGGTCGAAAAGGAGTTTTCTAAAAAAAAGAAGATATATATATATATATATGTTGAAACTTGACTAATGCATGGAATAATAATGCAACACAAAATGTACTTAGAACAAAATGTATTGAAACAAGAAAGTGTACACAATATTTACATATAGTCTTTTGTATATTCCTGGTAAGACCGTTCCTGGAGAATGTGTTGACTGAGTCGCAGTCGGGCAGAGTCTCTGGATTGGATCTCTTGATTCCTCCCTCTCTTCCCGGTACCAACCATATTTATATGGTCGGTACTCCACTATGCAAATTAGGTGGATCCTACCACAACATATATAAAATTAGGTTCCTACTTAAAAAATAACAAATTATACTTAAAAATGAGATATATTAAAAAAGATTAAAAATACGTCATATTTAGATAATTAGTATTAAATTTAAGTAAGAATATATTTTAAAAAATTCATATTAAAGAATAAAAAAGTAAAAAAAAAATATATATATATAAGGGTGTTTCATTAAGGCGGATCAAAGTCAGCAGTAAATAAATCAGTGTTATCAATGAAAATTTATTTATTTCTCTATTGGATCATGTTATGTAAGTCATGGCAATTATGTATGAAAAATAATATTGCCCAAATGTCCGGCAAATCTGAAAGAAAAGAAAAAAATTATTAGAAACTTAAACTTAATTCACATTCAAAATCGGTCCAAGTTATTGGAACACCTTTATATATATATATATATATATATATATATATATATATATATATATATATATATATATATATATATGTATGTGTGTGTGTGTGTGTGTGTGTGTGTGTGTGTGTGTGTGTGCTGCTTAGTGATCATTTTTCAATTTTTTTTTTACTAATAATTTAAACTTAGAGTAGATGCTATGCTTACATAACACTGTGACTATCTAAGTAGAATGCGAGGAATTGAGGAAATCAATTAACTTTCCGATATCCTTTCATCTTCTGTTTACGCCCCCGCAATGGTCGTATCACATTCCTCAAGAGCTGACAAGAGTCGAATAAAGAAACGGCCTTTTATACACAGGTGTGCGACAACTTGTATATTCGAAACAATTCACATAAAATAGGAAGACCGGGAACCATTCAAATACTGACTGAAAAGTTATCCGGCAAATGGACAGTGGAATTTGGAAAAGGCTGGTACAAGACGCACTATAAAGTCTACAGTGTCCCCATTGAAGTGACACGTGTTCGGTTTCTGGTTATGCACCAATGACTGCCAAATTTGGTGGGTGTGGTTTGCAAAGACTAGATTGATAGAAAATGCAAACAAAGTAAATTAAATGCGAAGTAAATGCAACAGACTTTACCGGGATTTGAACTCCGGTCGCCAAAACTCAAGATTAATTCAAATTTTTTTCTAAAGATCAAGGAAAAAGCGTATAACCCAATTTAAATGATTCAATAAACATCGAAACGAAACTAAAGAATTAAATTTAAGCAAACTTTAAAATCGCAATGGATCCAGTCGTGTTCTTTAAACTGCGAAAATGAGTTGTCATAATGGATCAATAAATACGTAGGTGAACAGTCATTTGCTGAATTTTGATCTGATATATAATGATCAACTTTTCTGATTAATATTTACCATTGAAGTACATTTATTCACAAGGAATGAAATTATGTTAAAAATATTTACGGTAAATGATTATATTTTCATTAGATTGTGGATTTATCAATGTACCAACATATGTAAGTAAATTATATATATAGTATATGGAACGTGTGTAACATCAAAAGTCACCTTGCTTAGCCTTGTATGGCACAAGGACAAATATTTAGGGAAATTATTATGATGTAGAAAATTTAAAGTAAAGGGGACTTGCTTTCTTTAAAAATCATTTCAAAGCCTATCATTTCAAATCCTGTCTTGTGAGTATCAAATTCACTGAGTTTTCTTTCCTTGCTATATGACCCAGAAATTTCAAGTGTCTCTTTCTTATTTTAAATATAAGTTTCACTTTTAGCTTCTGTTTTTCCTAAAACTTCCTCATTGCTAACATACTCTGTCCATAGAAAAGCACCCTTCTGTAAATTCACATGTTGCCTCAAGTCTTCTCTTCATTTCCAAAGAAATTGTTTAGTTTTCACTTTCATATAGGAGAATTTCATCTTCCGCAATCTATGGTAAATTACTGTCACATCAGAAAGAAAGGAAGGGGCACTGGGATAGCGAAAGTTGCCTTCCAAAAGCTAAGCAAAGTATTAAGAAACAGGAAAATTTTGTTAGAAACAAAGAAAAGTGTACTGTTACGAAATATCAGACCTCTTATATGACAGTAAATGCTGGACAATCTCCTCACAGATGAAGAATAGATTTAAGATAACAGCATTGTGGTTCTACAGAAAGACGAGAACACCATGGACTGAACATATGTTGACAGCTGAAATTTCTAGGGCACATATTGAGGAAAGAAGGCTTAGAAAATTTGACACTCACAAGACAGAGTGATGTCGGTGATGGGGATAACCTACTTAGTGAGCTTAAACGGATAGCAGAACAGGGATTATATGACATAATAAAAAGTTAAGATTTACTAATAGCTTCAAAAGACAGGAAATTGTGGAGAGTCTTGATTAAACACGTCCTGAAGGGACATGGCACATAGAAGAAGAAGAAGAAGAAGAAGAAGAGGAAAGGGTTGAAGATAGATGAGAAAAACGACATCTCTGTGTAAAGAGCCGACTTGGCTTCAAGGTTGGATCGTTGTGACAGGCATTCGTTTGCCGTCTTTGAGATAATGGAGGAATCAAATAAAGAAACCACTAAAATCAAACTAAAATCCACACTATAAGTAGTCACTTTACCAGAACGTTTCTAAATATTTTGAGGCCGACGTAAAGCATATAAATTTTTGCGATGTCAACGAATACCTCGTTGTCACTTCTCTAATACTCGTTGTAGTAGAGACTTTGTAATCGCAGATACAACTATAGTAACGCCGTTGAACAATACTGATGTCAGACGCCTTTGAATAACACCCGCACTAATAGTACTTACTCGATAATACTCGCTCGGAAAGTAACCACCGAATAGTAATCTGAATAGAGAAATAGTATAGTGAATAGAGTAGGGAATAGCGGTCCGTCTAGTAATATAGAGGAAAGAGTAGAAATGGCGATCCGAATAGTAATGGAGAATAGACTAGAAATGACGATCAGTTAGACGTCACACGACTTCCTATTTATGCGTTTCCAGCATGGTCACGCGATCCACTTAATTCAATAATGGGATTGCCTGTGTTTGCTCACTGGCGATCTATGTTCAAACTCAGGTGTCGGCAGCGACACTTTATTCCTATATATATTCTATAAATAAAAAATCGAAGTCAAATGAGATTTTCACTAAGTTTTTCGCGCAAGTGTAAACATTTTTCGTCAGGTGTAAGCTCATTAAAATTGATCAGAAAAATCATGAGAAATCCTTCCCAAACTTTATGGTAACCTGAAGTGCCTCTTCGGGGGTTAGCCTAGGCTTAGTTATTTCTCCATAGTCAGCTTTTGACAAGAACTTATTTTTGTCGACAAACACCGAAAATCAGCATTCAAATCATACTTTTCAACTAGGATTAAACTCCAATTGCAGATAGGATTGAGAGCCGATTTTGAATTCCAATCACATCCATTACATTCACTTACGTGTTAATACCCTTGGGAAAGATATGAATCCTATTCTTTCCCGCCTCCTATGGGTAAATAGCAAGACAGACCGGGTTCTATAGCCTTAGATGTTAACTGGTCTACTGCAGAAAGAAATGGCAACCTACCGAGGGGAAAAATCTGCCTCGCCAGTCATGTATCAAATGATACATGATCGCCAAAGCGTGTATCACGTATGGCACATGACTGACTGACTGCATTGACATATACAACTACTTCAACCCTTTCGATGCAAGTGGAGTTCAAGCCTAGCTAAAAAGTATATTTGTAATGCTGATTTTTAAGGCGTGGCAGTCGTTCCTAGTTGAAACACTATC
>CAHIKZ030005331.1:2500000-2535000 GCA_903632075.3 Acanthosepion pharaonis | reverse complement strand
TAACGATAATTGCGTAAAAAGTCTACTATGCTCTAGATAATAACGGTGAACCCCGGGATGTAGCATTGAACATCTCGAAAGCCTTTGACAGAGTTTGGCATACAGGTTTTCTCCACAAGCAGAAAAGTTACGGTGTCTCTAGACACATTTTTGAACTGATACAGTGTTTTCTATCAAATCGTGAAATGAAGGTTGTCTTGAACGGCCACTCGTCTAGATCCTCTCGTAATAACGCGGTTGTCCCCCAGAGATCCATACTTGGCCCTACCCTGTTTTTAATTTTCATTAACGACCTTCCCGTTGGCATCAGCTTTCAACTTCGTCTATACGCCGATGACACAGCCATTTATTCCTGTCTCGATAGTAAGGCTGATTTCGGCAAGGTTAAAATGGCAGCCAATGTTCAAAATGACCTCAAATCCTTCGTTAACTGGAGCATAAGATGACTTATTAATTTTAACGCCTCCAAAACTAAACTGCTCTCTATTAATCATCTGAGAAATCTCCTGCTGCTTTCCATCAGTATGGCTGATGCTAACCTCCAAGAAAGTGCTTCATTGCGCCTTCTCGTGCTCACGTTCTTAGCTGATATAAAGTGGAAAGACTATATTAAATCCATTGCTAGATCAGCTGATAATAAATTTGGTTCACCGTGTCATGCGAGACAGATTCTCTCTCCAGAATCTATCTTACATATCTATAGGTCTACCATTCGCCCATGCTTAGAATATTGCCGCCACATATGGCCCGGTGCCTTTGCTATTTACCCTGAGCTTCTTGATAAAATCCAAAGAGGGATCAGCAATATTGTTGGCCCTGATCTGGCAGCTCGGTTTCAGTGAATTTCCCACCAACGTAAGGTTACCTCTCTGCATCTTTTCTATAAATACTTTCATAGTAATTGTTTGAATGAGCTCTTTGGTGTGATACCTATACTTTTTAATATAAGCACGGTACGAGATTGGCATCGAGATCTCAATTTACAGTTGAGCTGGATAAATGTAACCATAGAATCTATGTTAACAGTTTATTTTCTCGCACTTCTCACTTGTGGAACTTCTTTCCAGCTCCATGCTTCCCATCCAACTTTAATCTGCAAAATTTTAAATACAATCTCACTCGCTATCTACTGTCCTCCTGGTTACTCTTTCCGCTCATTATTAATGTTTCCGTTCCTAATTCTTCCACGCACTGTTTTCCCCTTGTGTCTTAGTGGCTTTACTACCTTGCCTGGAGTGATACCAATTTTTAAAAATCCAAACGAATACAAATTTAATACTTCCAATAAGCAAAATACATTTCTGTATTTCAAATCAAGTTTAGATAGATTGTAATCATTTTTTTAATCGCTAAAATCGGCCATATCACCAAATCTGTCAACACCACATAATTCTATTATAAAAAATATTTCAAAAATAAAAATGTACTTTTCTGAAATTTTATTTGTCGAAGAATAACTGGTTTAATTTATCTGAATTAAAACAAATATTACTTTTAGTTTAAAATAAGAAAAGCATTTTTAACACGGAGATGGGTTGTTTAATGAGATGCTTACAGATTTATGGGCAGTTTAAGGTTTGGCGTTTTTAAGTAAAGGGCACATAACTGGAAAAATTACTTGATGAATACAACGCGAAAGCCTTTTTATATTTTTTTAACTACCCAGTAATTTTAAAAGTTTAGGAAAATATTGTAACTAATCTCATATTTTATTGTATTTTAGGAACTTTGGCTTTATAGTCTTACCAATAAAATTTAAATTTACCATATCACGCTTATTTTCTGATGATGTCGTGTATAAAATGTCCGTATTTACAAAAATCGGCACGTTTATAAACTCACAAAAAATTCATTTTTTTAAAATACTGGGTGTCGCTGAATTGTAGTAAGCTTTTCCATTTAGGATTAATAAATATAATTTTTACTTAATGTCAATATCACTTGACCGCTACAAATTACTACAGAATTTTAAAAGATTTTAAACTTTTTAAATTATTCTAATTAGGCTTAAAAATTCTTGTAAAAATTCAAAATTGAACGAAAAACTGTTAATCATTTATCTTATTAGTAAAATCAATTAAAATCATTCTAATTAAATAATGCCTTAGTTTTATTACATTTTTTTTTTATTTTACGATTCGGAGTTGATTTTCTGTTTTTGAGGATCCTGTTTGACAAAGAGAAATTGATGATTTAAATTCCCCAATGACTTGTACATATAACTAATATAAACATTAAGACTTACTAAGATGAATTTCTCGAAATTTCATAAAATTAACTCAGTGGGAGTAACAGATGTAAAAAAATATATTTACCAAGATTTTCTATAAAAGAAACATTTCTTAAATAATTTCCTTCATTTGTAAATGAGTCATGAAAGTTTCATTAAAATCTAACAAGTATCTGAATTTTGAATTTTATTTTCAAATCAAAGTGTTTAAAACAAAAGTTTTAACCAAAATTTCGAAGTTTCTAAATAAGATTAGAAAAATATAATTTAATAATCAAAACATCTTTTGATCTTTCTTCTCAATAATAGAATAATGATTTTGATAAAAATTTTGATTTTATTAAGTTTGGAGCATTTTTCCCTCATGTATGCCGATTTTTTAGCGAATCTTTTGAGGGATTTACTTCAAACGTTATTGTCAACTTCTTCTTTGAAATAGACGTCTCCTTTTTTTAATTATTTATCAGTGTGTATTACATCTATTCGCCTGCCCATTCGAAAGATCTTAGTAAAGAATGTGTCCTACGGCAGGGATCGAACGTGCATCTCCTTTGGTAGATCCCGATACCTGTCGCAGGACACATTCTTTTTACTAAGGTTTCTGGAATGCGCTGGCCGACAGACGTAATACACACAAGGCATCTATTTAAAAAAATGTTCAAAAGTGAAGTAATAAAATAAAAATAAACCCATAAATTCTTTACACACACACACACACGCACACACACACACACCTATATATATATATATATATATATATATATATATATATATATGTCTTTCGTTAAATATGATAGACATGGAAAAATTTAATTAATTTTTTATTTAGTTTTTCCAGTCAAATTACCGAAAACATCATTACAAGAGAGGACCCGTATATCAAACATCTCTCGCCCACCATCAACCTCGTCTTGTTTAACAATGTCGACGGCGTTTCATTGTACGCCCACATGAATTCTAGCCATGCCCAACATGCGATGGCTCAGAATTAACGCCCCTCCGAGAATTCAAAATCACACACACGCACATACACACACACGCACACACACACACACACACATGTCACACTGTCAAAATATGAAAAGAAACTAACACCACCCAAAAACAAAACCGCGTTGAAAATGGCGAAGTCGCCGAAATCGCTTTGAACAATAGACGATATGGACAGATTTTGTACTCCTACCAAACAGAAAAATCTAAAAACGCTAGAAAAACTAAATAAAAAATTAAAAGATTTTGCTTGTCTGCCATATTTAACAAAAGATGTTTAGAAGGAACGTTGCTGCCCAAACATACATTGATATATATATATAACGTATTTTTATTTATAATATTTCATTATTGTTTATACTTCTGTTTGAATAGGTAAACCTGTTTTTAAATATGAAAATTTAAGTTTACTAGCGTGTGCATTCTTGATGAGGAAAAATTACGTCCCAGCTGGGCTGTCGGGCTGTAAAAGCTTTCTGCGGCTAAAATGTATGTAATGTGAATCGTACTACGTCGACCTGCAAATTAACGACGCTCTGATTATTTTGAAAAGCATCTTTCGATTTTTTAGCAGTGGCGACTTGTATCGCTGATAGAAAATACAAATGAATAACGAGTCATATAGTTTCGGATTCCTTAATAATAACCCACGAGACGCTTTATGCTAATTATCAATCAGTCTCTATGCGTTGGTAGACATATAAGTGCAAATCAACATATGCAACATGCATGCATATGTTTACATAGACTCACGTAAATACTCTCCCCGACTCAAACAGACACTCTCACAGATACACGTACGCGTGCAAACAACTCCCGCCACCTCACGCCATCTTCAGGCGTGTGTTGTTTCTAACGGTCCGTCCAGTTTTTTTCCCGCTCTCTGGGGTCTTGTGTTGGCAGTTTTATTTCATCGCTATCTCAAACCAGGAACGTCCATTTTACTCAAAATGGTAACAGGTTAGTCACGCACGATTAAGTGTATTAGTGTCATTCTCCTCAACCTTTCCCCCTTTCTTCCTCCTCTGTTCCAACTTCATTCTCAATATCAGTACGCAAATACACATACACAGATAGACAAACACACACCCCCACATACAAACACACACACACGCACATAGAAAAACACACACACGCACATATAACTATATATTCGCAAATACAGTAAATATTGAAGCAAAGTGGAGTTTGGAGTCTCATGGCATTTTATGTATAAATGCGATTAACATGCCTTCTTATTCATTTTTTTATTTTTATTTTGTCGGTTGATTTTAATATGTTTTGTTTTTTTTAAATTGAAATATTCAAAAGGGTTTGTGAAAATAATTTGCTTCATGGAACCAAAAATGACTAACTTTGAATCCAAATTTACAAAATACAAATTTTTGCTGACCTATCTTTCAAACTTTTCACGTTGTGAATTCTTTCTTTCTTTCTTTCTTACTTTCTTTCTTTCTTACATGCTATCAACCTATCTAGCTACCTACTTATATATATATATATATATATATATATATATATATATATATATATATATATATATATATATATTTTATACATTCTTTTTTATGTCTTAAAATAATTGTCGGACTTTGTCCATTTCATATATATATATATATATATATATATATATATATATATATATAATGACTCTCCCCTGTCAGTTTCGACGTATGAGGATCTACCAGCTTATTGATTCAGTTATGAAAGTTTATGCACTAATCTTAAGTGGCATTTAAGAGCCGTTAGTGATTTACAAAGGAGGCCGCATATGGAGCAAGTGTGAGGATTGTGAGATGAGATCACTGTTAGATTGGTTGACCTTTTTAGATCTTGCTCTCGCTTCTTGAAGATGATTCAGACAAGCAGATTGAAAAGTCCACTAAAACACGTTGATCTCCATTCTACCGCTCCTAAGCTAAGCGCTCAAGTGTGTTATGTATATTAACTGCTGACAATTATATATATATATATATATATATATATATATATATATATATATATATATATATATTAATTATTTTCTTTTAAAAATATGAGAAAATTTTCATGCTTCAAAACTGAAACTAAATTTATAAATTTTGTTATAAAAATTAAACTTAAAATCCATAGTCTCATTCCATTGTCAAGCGATGATGAAGTTTATTCCTATCATCGTTTGGCAATGGAACGAGACGATGGATTTTAAGTTTAATTTTTATAATTAAATTTATAAATTTAGTTTCAGTCTTGAAACATGGAAATTTTCTCAGTCGTGATGGAATCATACTTTTAAAAAGAAAATAATTATAACATATATTATGTTATTATTATCCAATCATTATGTTGTGGATATCCTTATGCCGATTTACACGTGTATCAATCTAGCACTTTGTGTTTTTGGGAAACTATTTACTATAGTTATTCCCGAAAAAAACGGTATAAACAGCTGAGTGTACACAATTTATTCTACATTTGTTTTCAGACCATTTGGTATAATGATTGGTAAGAAATGTTTCTATCTATCTATTTATCTATCTATCTATACATACATACGATCACATACGCACACACATACACATATAGATAGATACGTTAAGTTTTGTAGTTTTTGTATGTTTCTTCTGTGAAATTTGTTGTCATTGTGCAGGAAGTAATTCGGGTATTGGAGAAGTTTGAAAGTATTTTGGTGTATTTCGCTTCTTCGAGTAGGAATTGGGGGCTAGAGATTACTAAGGGCTCTTAAATAAAAGTATATGATTACTATGGATTTTATTTAAGAGCCCTTAGAAAATCGTATATATATATATATATATATATATATATATATATATATATATATATATATATATGTGTGTGTGTGTGTGTGTGTGTGTGTGAAAGTGTATATAAATATAAATAAATATATATATGTATAATTATTTATATATTATATGCACAGTACTTATTAAAAGCGCTCAATATCAGAGATAGAGCTAACATATTTAGTTGGATAGATGTGAGTTTGTGACCCTGAGTTTCACGCTTTAGCGATCGTCAGACAAACTCTCTCTATATATAATTATTTATTTAAAAATATGATTCCAACACGCTACATAAGAGTTCTCATGTTTCAAAACAAGAGCTGAAATTGAATTAAAGTATTAAGCTCTGTTCGATCTTCAAGCGAAATTTTTTTTTTGAATGACTTATTTCTGAAATTTACGTGTTTTATAAGCAATATATATATATATATATGTATATATATATGTATGTGTGTGTGTGTGTTTCTCTGAAGCGTGGACTACCTATCGAAGGCACATTAAGGTCTTAGATCGTTTTCATCTGCAGTGTCTAAGATGAATCTTGGACATCATTTGGCAGTCTTGTATTCTAGACACAAAAAGTCCTTCATCATGCAAGTATAACCAGCTTAGAAAAACTACTTCTCTGTAATCACATGTACTGGACAGGTCATCTGGCACGTATGGAGGATGTCAGATTTCTTTTGGTGAGCTGGTATAAAGTAATTGACCTGCTCATAAGCCCCCTTCCCAAAAGAAAAAGGTTCCAAGGATCTCGTTATATGTAACCTAAAGACTCTTGGCGTTAATGTTAAGGGCTGGGGGAAATGATGTTGCTGGGAAAGCCGCAAAACTTTCGAGCAGAAGAAAATTGAGCATCTCAACAAAATGCGCGCCATTAAGAAAGTAGAGATAGAATCTGTCTCAGATCTATTAGAACACCAACACACTTGCGGTATTTCTGGAAAAGTCACTCTTTCGTTGGCTAGTTTAGCCAGTCACATGAGAACACACCAGAGAGGTCAGGCGCAACCTCCTATGAATTCAACCCAACCAGAATGTCCTGCAGGTTATTTGTGCGAGTTTTGTGACAAGGTTAGCCGGACTCAAGCATCACATGACTGTACACAGGGACAAGCAAGTTTCCAACATTGGCAACACTGTTTGCTATGTGTGTCGGAGCGGTTCTGAAATTGAAGCTGGCCTTAGGAATCACTTACGGGCCCATCATAAAAATGATGGCAGTGATAAATTTCCAACTGATGAGATGGTCTTCTTCTGCAAAGAACTGACAATCATATATAGTATCTTGTCAGTCGTCTTTAATGAAATATATATATATATATATATATATATATATATATATATATATATATGAAATGATAATAAAAATGAAATAATA
Source organism: Acanthosepion pharaonis (assembly GCA_903632075.3). Taxonomy (NCBI): domain Eukaryota; kingdom Metazoa; phylum Mollusca; class Cephalopoda; order Sepiida; family Sepiidae; genus Acanthosepion; species Acanthosepion pharaonis. The sequence continues at coordinate 2,527,616 of CAHIKZ030005331.1, read as the reverse complement.
AAAAAAAACGAAAGAATATTAATCTACAACCCAGTGTGTCTGAAGATTTTAATTTTTTAATATTTTTTATTGTTCTATATATATATATATATATATATATATATATATATATGGAAAGCGTCAGCAAATATTCCTGTGACTCTGCCCAGAGATCCTCGATGTTGCGATGTTGCACAATATGTGGACTTGTATGCAAGTCACGAGCGGGACTGAAGTGTCACATACACTTTCGATACATGACTGACGAGGCAGATTTTTTCCCCATAGTAGGTTGCCATTTCTTTCTGTGGTAGACTAGTTGCCATCCAAGGCTATAGAACTCGGTCTGTCCATAGCTGGGGGTGGAGGAGAGGAGAGGAGTCATACCTTTACCAAGGGTATTAGCACGTAAGTGAATGGATTCGACTGGTATTCGAACTCGGCTCTCCGATTCCGCTACCCATTACTCCAGCGTACCTCCTGTCGCATACGAGACAAACATAAAAAATGAATGCGGTTGTCGGATCCCCATACATCAAAATGGAAGGAGAGTCTATCATATATATATATATATATATATATATATATATATATATATATATATATATATGTATGTATGTGTGTGGATGTGTGATAGATAGATAGATAGATAGATAGATAGATAGATAGATAGATTGATATGAATAGATATGAATGATAGATAGATAGATAGATGTAAACAGATAGATAGATAAATAGACAGATATGAACAGACTGAGATAGATAAATAGATAGATAATGATAGATAGATAGATAGATAGATAGATAGATGAATAGAACAGTCTGAGATAGATAGATACAGACTGAGATAGATAGATAATGAATAGTCTGATGAATATAGATAGATGGAGATATGAACAGTCTGAGATAGATAGATATGAACAGATGAGATAGATAGATAGATAGATAGATAGATAGATAGATAGATATGATAGATGAGATTGATGAATATGAACAGACTGAGGGTTGATAGATATGAACAGACTGAGATAGATAGATAGATAGATAGATAGATAGATAGATAGATAGATAGATAGATAGATATGAACAGACTGAGATTGATATATATGAACAGACTGAGATAGATAGATAGATAGATAGATAGATAGATAGATAGATAGATAGATAGATAGATGTGAGGAGTGACAGAAAGAGATTGAGAGCTTCGTAGGAGTGGGATTATTACCGGTCACTACCGATATGACCTTTCTTGTTTTCCCTACTGATTCAGTTATACTCTCGGATTAACCCCATAGTTTGAGACATTCATTTCAAACCTAATTATTGGATCGCAATACAGAACAAAACTCTTACAATTTTAGCACAGCAGGGAATATTTTAGCGACTTGAATCGAGTTTTAAATATCCAGGAAAAAGTGGGGTCGGATTTGACCTTCAGTGCCATATTTGACTTGAACTCCTTATTAAATTCACTGAAAGAAATTTGAAGCCCTTTGAAGATATTAACGTTTTTTGCTATTTTCTTTTGAGTAAATATGAGATATTGATGATGGTAATAACTGATTAGACAAAGCTCAAGCTTTTTTCATGAAATTCTCCTTCATCAAGTACGAAACACGAGGGATAACGCAAAAGCTTTTAAAACTAGAACCTCTCACTGGATCAAATTCTCAGATTCTAATTCTTGTAATATTGACAGTTTTAAAGACAAACGAAACGGAAAATGATATTACCTGTTATATGGCGTTTATTATTATTATTATTATTGCCGTCGAATATTTCGTCGAATTCAAATCGTTTCCTTTCAAACTCTGTCACCGAAACGTAACAGAAAGCGTAGAGGCGGCAAATGTTGATCGTAATGATCTGGAGGCTTGCTACACTGCAGATTGTATTTATTTTATTCTACGAATTAATTTAATAATTTGGTCATTGATATTGTATTTATTATTGACAGTTGTACGGATAGCGGAACGTGATCTATCCTTGTTGAAAATGATTGGAGTCATTTCTTTCAAAAACTCGAAATTTATTTGAACCTAGAATTACTTTACTAACTTAAGTTACTAAATATAATCACTAATGTTCTTAAAGCGGACGTAAGTCGTAAAACCAGGTATTTACTCGTCTCCTTTGTTAGTATCATTGTAACAAATAGTCTTTAAATTTCAAGACTGACCGCAGAAGAGAAGGGTATTAAAAACAGAAATAGAGCGTATTTTAAAGAATTTTTCAAATCTCAGTGTTTTCATAGGCAATCCATTATTTTGAGAGTCATGTAAATAAGAGCTCCTTTTAGTGCATGCGTCAGATGCCTTCTGGGTTGTACTTGGTCACCTTACTTCGTCCACAATAAAAGCCCTTATTTTCTCAGCTCAATGATTTGGGATCATCTTACAGATCATGATAAATCATTGACCCTTAATCTCCTTTTTATCTTAACTCCCTAGCTATCGTCGGGGAAAAAAATGAAAAAAGAATTTTTTCGCGTTTTCTCTTGTTATTTTTTTTTTATTCTGTGTGTGAACTACTGACCCTTAGGGTGACAGGTCGACGCCTATCATTGTTCAATAGACACATCTACGGTAAAATTTGCTAAGACACGCTTGAAATCTTTTATTTTTGCCAATCTGCTGACGTACGCTCCTTTTGCCCGTGTTAGAGCGTAGTGATGGGGTAGGGGGGGGGAGAAAGGCGATATATGCGTGTTGGCGAACTCTGATATTTCAACATTTTAATCTATAAACAACTTATAAACACGCATTTGAAAACAAGATGCAAGAAGGATTTTAAAACAAATCCAACAGTGGGCTAAAATCATTGCAGTATCAAAAAAGGGTCATTAATATTGTCAAAGAGCAGTCTCTATCTGTCACACAATAATTGTTACTTTCATTCGTATCACTTTATTCAGGAACACATTGTCTTGAGAAGCTCCCTACCTTTGCATTGTGGGAATCTTAATATAAAAACAAAATGGTGGACGAAATTTGTATTCTTGACAGTTCTTAGCTTAAGTTAGTTTTGAACAAGGCTATGATCAATAGTTTAAAAGTGTTGTTTGAACAGGACTGGATTAGAGAAGTGTTTTCCAGTGGAACTTGCTCACAATTGATCAGTGTTAAATATTACACACACACACACACACACACACATATATATATATATATATATATTTGCAAATGAGAGAAAGAAGAAATGGAGTAAAAGTACACTGTTTGTAGCATTTACTTTTAAAAAACGTGTTCAATACAAAGTAAAGAGATATATTATTATTATTATTATTATTATTATTATTATTATTATTATTATTATTATTATGTTTTCATTATAAGCGATTATAATACAAACATTTTGAAATCGCTTCCAAAAGCTTTCATGTTTCAATACTATGATTGTACTTCTTCAGGCGATGGTAAGTAACTAATGCTAACTGATGGTAAGTAACAGATGGTAAGTAATCGTCTAAAGAAATGCAATCATAGTATTAAAAAGATAAAGCTTTTTGAGTAACATTCAAAATATTTTTATTTAATCTCTTATAATATTTATATATATATATATATATATATATATATATATATATATATATATATATATATATATACGCACCCTCGGTTACAGTGGCCATTACTATTATTTTTTTATTTTCTTTGATTTCTGGCGTTTACACATTTCTTTTTCTTTTCCCTTGGACCTAAGGTTAGAAATGGCATCATGACACTTTCCACTGACAAAAAAAAAAAAATTAAATTACATAGATAAAGCCCTTCGTAAGGTGTGAGCTGTACTTGTCAGAACAATTTTTTGTATCTCCTTGAGGCATGGACTTCCAGGAATCCGTTCAATTAGTCTACTGCAATCTTTTCCAACCAGTCCTAGGGCTCCAACTATAACAGGGATTGTTGATGTTCTATATGCCACATTTTCGAGATTTCTATTTCATGGTCCTTGTATTTTGACAGCTTTTTGAATATCTTCAAAGATACATTGCAGTCAGCAGGGACTGCCATATCAATAAGGAGGCACCGTCTTTGTTTGTGGTCTTTGATAACAATATTTGGGCGGTTGGCCTTGATTGTTCTGTCAGTGTGTATTGTGTAGTCCCATAGAATTGTGACAGGTCCTATCTCCGTAACCGGGTCTGGGTGGTGTTCATACCAGTTTCTTTCAGTTTCCTTCCCGTAGAAGTTGCAGATTTTCCAGTGCAGATATTGGCCCACTCTGTCATGTCGGATTTTATATTCAGTGGGTGCCAACATCGTGCAACCTGATACAAGATGATCAATCGTTTCTGGATATTTATCACAGAATCTGCATTTTGGGCTGACACATTATCATTATTATTATTATTATTATTATTATTATTCAAATAATGTATATTTGGGCAGGAACCTGTCTTTTACACATGTTACGTTGAATATGACAGACAGGGACAATTTTATAAAATTTTTACTGTTTTTTTTTTTTTTCTTAGTATTCTTAGATTTTTCCGTTTGATGTAGTTAAGGGAGTGTCATAAATGTACATAGTTTCTATTGTCCAAAGCACTTTTGACAAATTCTTTAGTCATTTTCAAGGAGTTTTTTGTTAAGTGTTCTTAATTTCTTTTCCCGGTTGTCTTTTAAGATGGAATTGTGTGATGCACATTTTATGATAGTAGCGTTTATTCCGAACCCCGAGAAAGGGCCGTAGCTGGAATTCAGGTTGGCGTCCTTCTATTTAAAAAAGAAATATTTAGCACATTGTTTTCGTTGTTAAATAAAGTAAGATTAATACAGAGTCACAACTGTTTTACAAAGAGTGCTACTCTCACGACGAGATGTTTTCGGTGACGGGATTTATGAAGGATGACCGTGTTATCAACCAGAATTTTCCTCATGGGTTCTTCTAGATTGCAGGTAGCTAAATGCCGTTTTATGCTACTTTGATCAGACAAGTGATATATATATATATATATATATATATATATATATATATATATATGTGTGTGTGTGTGTGTGTGTGTGTGTGTGTGTGTGTGTGTGTGCGTACCTGAAAAGTGGACGGACAAGTCCGCCCTATGAAACTCTGGAGTCAGGATGCTCTAGGTAAGATCAATCAGCTAAGTAACAGACTTTTACTTATATATATACATATATATATACATATATATATATATATATATATATATATATATATATATATATATATATATATAATTTTTTAATTTTGTTGTGTAATCTATATGCTATTTATAATAAACACATTGAGCTATTTTTGTGGACCAATTTTGATATTTGATATTACTAGGATCCACTTGGATTATATACCAACGGATTTATTACCTGTACTATAAATATATTATTATTATTATTATTATTATTACGTAAACGCCATTTTCAGTGGATACTTGTATTTGAGTAAATGCTCTTTTATTAAACAGTATATTTATTTTATTTTCGTTTACTGGCCTGAATATTCGAGAAATCTTAGAGAATAATATGCGCTCTCCGGCAGGGAAACTGTCATTAGATCTGACGTAATAAAATCACTTTCATTACAAATTGCTTTATATACAGAGGTATGGAGCGTAATTAACAAATCATGGGTTATAATTAAACATCGAGAGATTACTTTAAATAAATCTAATTTTAAATTTAAATTTTAAATTTCTGGTGTTCAATGTGTTTAGATGACCAAACTAACCGACCTCATTGGGCATTCTACCATTTTTTTTTTTTTATATCGAAGTTGTCTTTAAATATCCCACATTATAAGTGCATTCGTTTGATTGAAAAAGGTAATATGCTGCGTGAACTTTACCGTGGAAGACTCAGAAATTAGGTCACTTTCTATCTTGTCATTCAGTTACTAAGCATATCCTTAAGGGGTATTTTTTAAACTCATAGATAATGTCCGTTCGTTGTAATTTTGATTTTGATGGTGTGTGTTATTTTTTGAGTTTAAGGTTTGCTGTTTTAAATTTTTTGTAGTAGATAATTTATTTGATTTTTTTGTTCGGAAAATAAAACACCCCTATAACTTTAAAAACATATACACAATCCATACACCCAATTAAAAATCAAAAATAAAATCATCCTTGATAATGGCTAAAAAAAATAGCCGAAAAGAGTTCGGAATTACAGAACATTTGAACAGTTTCTACACACTCTGGTCCACAAAAAGAAAACACTTGTTCAAATACAAGAAAAATTAAAAAACTTAATCGTAGTACCTTGTCTGTCGTCTTTCATTAAACATGCATATATATATATATATATATATATATATATATATATATATATATATATATATATATTATTATTTATTTAAAAAAAAAATTTATAACATAAATATATTTATAAAATCACTACAAAAAATAACCATTTTGTTTCAACACCCTGGTGTCTTATCAAGTGATGATGTTGAATGTAAAATAAGTGGTTTTTCTTTAAGAATAGTAATTGTTGGTTATTGAATTCATTCTGTATACACCAATTATATACTTGTATATATATATATATATATATATATATATATATATATATATATATATATATATAAATTTACTCTGTCTGATCCACTTCAACAAAAACCAATCAAAAAGATTACTTCTTGAAGAGCTTTTAGTGTGTGTGTGTGTGATTATGAATTTCTTCTGCTCTAAGATCGGTCATAAATCTATCATAAATAAAATTAAAAAAACAGTTGAATCACTTTTATGCTAGGTGATTCTTCCTAAAATTTATATGAAAGAACATTGGATTTCATCTGAGATAAACATCGTATTATTTATTCTGGGAAAAGATTTCATACCAGATTTTGTTAATCTAAGAAACCTGTCTGTCTATGTGCCAGGTTATCACAATTTTTTTTCGTTTCCTTTCAAAGTTTATTTCTTTTCTTTCTTTCTTCCTTCCTTCCTTCTTTCCTATCTATCTATCTATCTATCTATCTATCTATCTATCTATCTATCTATCTCAGTCTGTTCATATCTATCTATCTATCTATCTATCTATCTATCTATCTATCTCATTCTGTTTAATTCTATCTATCTATTCTATCTATCTCCCTATTTATTCATCTATCTATCTATCTATCTATCTATCTATCTATCTCATTCTGTTTATTCCTATCTATCTATCTATCATCTATCTATCTATCTATCTATCTATCTATCTATCTATCTCATCTGTTTCATCTATCTATCTATCTATCTATCTATCTATCTATCTATCTATCTATCTACCAGTGTCTAAATATTTACCTGCCACCGTGATTAGCCGCTCTTAGACGTGTCAAATTTTCGTCATCTTGTTACAAAAGCCTGTCGGTAAATTCCAAGCACGAAAAAACGTTGCCTTCTCATCAAAATGAACGAATTCCCTTCGTTCTAACGTTTGACCATCCCTTATGTTTGAATAAGCATTTTAGATGCAGCTACATCGTAATAGCTTAGTTTCAAGCTAAAGAGGTGTTCATATACATAAGCTGACATAGGCAAACTTAATGATGTTTCAGTCAATCCAATGACTAAGGGAGGTTAAGAAAACGCATAATTATTGTTTTAGAAAGTTTGTTATATATATATATATATATATATATATATATATATATATATATATATATTATATAATTTAAAAGTGAACATTGAAGTCAACACTTAGGATGACAGTCTGTTTCATGCTAGATGCAATCATCGTGCCTAACGATTGCGTCTAGCATGAAACAGACTGTCGCCGCTAAATGTTCAATGTTCACTTTTATATTTACTCTATCTCTGATATTTAGCACTTTATCCCATAAATATAAGCACACCTTAAGACTATATTTCTTCATATATATATATATATATATATATATATATAATATATATATATATATATATAAACACATCGACACCTGAAAAAAAAAATGAAATGAAAGAAAAGAAAAAATGGCGGCATTTGTTTTGAGTTAAACGCATCCACCCTGTTGAGAAGAAACTGCGCGCGTTCATGAGGTTGGAAAAACAGAGTATCTTTATCGGGTGTGGGAAGTCTGAACTGGCGGGACTGTCTACTACAAATTTCGCATATATATATATATATATATATATATATATATAAAAAATATGAAGAAATATAGTTGTAGGGTATATATATATGAAGAATAAGGGAATGAAGGGATAAAGTGCTCAATATCAGAGATAGAGCGTGTGTAAATATAAAAGTGAACTTTGAAGTCAACACTTAGAGGCGACAGGCTGTTTCATGCTAGACGCAAACGTCAGGCCACCAACATAAAAAATCCATACCATCAGTGAAATTCAAAAATAAATCAACCTCGGTAATGTATAAAAGAATAGCCGAAAGCGTTCGGACATACATAACATCTGAATAATCTTTACATGCTTTATGTACAGGAAAATATACAATTATACGAACACAACAATAAAATAAAAAGCTTTATCGCAGTAACTTGTGAGTCATCTTTAATGAAATTTTTATAAGAGAGACTGATGCCCAAATACACATTTATATGTATATATATATATAGTAAATAAATAGACAAACCAATCCCAAATTAAAAACTCTTCCCGCCAAAATAATAGTTAGAATGAACTACAACAACCAACCCCAAAATTGAACAAATAGCTTTAATTTAATTCTCAAACCAAAACAAAACTATTAAATAAGTGATATAAACAAATTTTTACTACGTTAATAAATAAATAAATAAATAAATAAGAAAATAAGAAACAAAAATAAAAACGAGCAATATAACTTGACCCAAATAAATAAACAAACGACTTCCGGTAAAATAACCGCCATAATAGAATACCCACAATGCACCACTAACCCGTATATATATAAATAGCCGAGAAAAATAACAGCATATGTGGCCTGACGATTGCATATAGCATGAAACAGACTGTCGCCTTTAAGTGTTGACTTCTATGTTCACTTTTATATATTTACACACTCTATCTCTGATATTGAGCACTTTATTCCATAAATATAGCACACCCCAAGACTATATTTCTTCATATATATATATATATATATATATATATATATATATATATATAGAGAGAGAGAGAGAGAGAGTGAGAGAGGGATTGTAGATAGAAAGAGGCACGGTGGAGTAAGGGATAGCGATTGGATTGATGAATTGGAGAGCAGAGTTCGAATTCAGTCGAATCCATTACATTCACTTACAGTGGCCTTGGGAAAGGTATGAATCCTCTTCTTCTCCCTCAGCTATGATCTAACAGACTCGGTTCTACAGCCTTGGATGGCAACTGGTCTAAGAGAAAGACAACTCTGATTTCAAAACCTGCGGGGGACCATGTGGCACGTAGTATCTTTGGGGGAGCTTGTGGCACGTAGTATTCGGCCCTTCAAAAAGTGAGGATGGTTCTGCACAAAAGCTTGACCACTATAATCAAATCTCATGTGCTGGTGTCGGGCTGTCGGTTCGTAGGATTGAATTAAAGTAAGCTCTGTTCCATCTTCAATCGAAATTTTTTTTTGAAATAACTTATTTCTGAAATTTACGCGTTTTAATAGCATATTCATAATTGAAATCAAAATTTCCATGGTAACAGCCAGGGCGATTGTTTAAATAGGGAGGTGTGTTGGGTGTTAATAATATGTATCAGTATAGAGTTACATTCATAGCTGTCAATGACATCTATGAATGTAATTCAAATAATTATATTGAAGTTTTAGACTCTTGTTTTTTGAAACATGAGACCTCTTATGTAGCGTGTTGGAATCATATTTTAAATAAATAATTATATATATATATATATATATATATATATATATATATATATATATATATATATATATATATATATATATATATATATATATATATATATTTATATATATATATATATAAATATAAATATATATATATATATATATATATATATATATATATATATATATGAGGGTTTAACTTTGCTGTATCCATAGGAAAGAGTGCTCAGTATCGGGGATAGCCTGATGATCGCTTAAGGCATGAAACCACAAGTCCCTGATAGTGTGACCTCGAAAACAATGTTTTCTCGTTTTTTTTCTACGTCTTCGATTTTCTCCTTTGCTTCTTTTCCTGTGCTTTTTTTTTTGTTTCACGGAGAGAAAACAAAATGTCTGTTGAAAAATAAAGAATAAAGCAATAGGGCTGACGTAGAACGCTGTTCTCATTCCCTTCTGTGCTTCTCAGGTCAACAACATTAGATTCGTTGCTCGTAGCAATAACAGCGTTACATATTCTTTGCTTTTCTGCTCGTTGCCGACGGTTTGGCTTGTTTTAGTAAAAGGTCATCTCTCCCTGGAGATGGATACTCGGCTTGCGTAACGGTTATTGGCGCGTAAAATGGAATCTGCAGGCGAAGCTCAAATTCCAGCGGAGATTTTTACGTTCACTTCGCACCAGTGCTTGTGGGAAGGTCATAAATCCATCTCGTTTTTGCCTTAATTATGCCTGTAGGGTAGAGTGATCTATCCTTGGAATTGTCTAACCGTGGAAGTCCTGTTTAGGAAAGTCAGAAATCGCATCACCATCTTTCTGAAGAAATATTTATAGTAATTCAGATCTCTTTACCATTCGTCTGTGCATTGCATATTTGGTCTGATATTCCTGGTGTACAGCTAGAGATTCTTGACAAAATCCAAAGATGGAACTGCAATGGAATCGATCATGACCAAGTTCCTCGATTTCAGTCATTTTCTCACAGACGTGACGTGGCTTCCCTCTCTGTCTTTTCTACAAATATTTTCATGGCAAATTGCTCCGACGAGCTTCCCCCCTCCCCGGTGTCTCGAAGTCAAGAGCTTAATTGGCATCTAGGTCTCACTTTTTTTTACTGTTGAAATACCTAAATACATCCGCCCCTTCTACTCCAACAGTTTCCATTCTCGCGTTTCTCACATTTGGAACTCCCTTCCGATTTCTTGCTTCCCTGAAAACTACAATTTAAAAAAAAATTAAATGCAACGTCAATCGTCATCTTTTATCTTCTTGAATTCTGTTCATCGTTTGTCCTTTCCCCAATGCTATCTATCCTCAGTTTTTTTCTTCCACTTTCACTCCCTGTAACCCCCCTGCTTACTAGTGGCATTACCAACTTGCTTGGGATGAAATGATTAAAAAAATCAAAGAAAAGGAAGTTGTAAAGAGTCATGATCACGTACATCAAGCGAAGACGGCATCAAAAAATTGTAAGTTTTATTTAGCTCATTTTGTAATAAATTATGTTAATAAAAAATGATAATACTGTAATGCAATAAAAATAGTAAATAATCATAATAATAATAATAATGATAATAATAATGACCTTGAAATAGAAATCTCAAAAATGTGGCATATGGGAACATCAACAATCCCTCTTGTAGTTGGAGGTCTAGGAGTGGTTGGAAAAGATTCCAGTAGACTAATTGAAGGGATTCCTGGAAGTCCATGCCTCAAAGAGATACAAAAAATTGTTCTCACAAGTACAGCCCACACTTTATACTTTTCAAGTCCTTATTATTATTATTATTTATGTAATTTTTTTTTTTTTTTTTCAGTGGAAAGTGTCATGATGCCATTTCTAACCTTAGGTCCCAAGGCGGGACCCGGAAAAGAAATGTGTAAACGCCAGAAATCAAAAAAATAATAAGAATAATAATAATAATAATAATAAATAATAATAATAATAATAAATAGCTAAATCCCCAGCTAAAAATAATTCCGCAGGCGATGTTATTTTATTTTTGGCGATTGCCTCACGCGTTTTCCATCGTTCGACATTGTTCGTTTGAAAAGTATTTGGGGATCTGGCCCGGGAACACGCGCTCAGCTCTCCAGATTAAACTGACCTTGTGTCACATTCTGCCAGAGTCTGACGGCAAGAAAATGCAACCACTTCTAGGCATTTTGGCTAAGATCAAAGTGCTGTATCTGTTCTTATCAGCTTAATCTGATTCTCTCTCTCGACTTATATTTTCCTTTCTTACGATCTTTCGTTTTCTCACTGAAACCAAGTAATGTCTTTACCCACACCTTTTTCCACGTGATCAAAATTATCAGCAGGGCGTAACGGTCGTGCAAACTAACGAAGGCAAGGACACACTTATAATAGAATAATAATAATTAGTAGTTTAAAAACGGACATTTTAAAATTATATATAAATTTATACAAATATATATAAAGCAATTATTTTGTCCAGATATTATGTGTTCAGAAATTGGAAATTATATCGTCCAGAAAAGTTTGCCGCCTATTTGCGATTAACGTGGATTGGTGTAGTTATCACGAAATTTGCTGGGCAAATTTCTCAAAGTGTGCAGCTTTATTAGTTTTCTGTCCATGAATGGCTTGTTTTCGCTTCTCAACCCCGACTGAAATCTATTCGTAAAGATCTACCGCATCCATCCGCCATGTTTGTTCAGTTTTTTAATTAGAAACCTTCAGTGTGATACTGAACACGAGGTTTGATCAAAAAGTATCGGGACTTTTGCTATGGTAACGAATCTGAAGTACGCAGAGTGAATCTGCTTGGTCCACAATGAACATATATATATTAAGTTAGTAGCAGCATGACCCGGCGTTGCCCGTGCTTGATTCAAAATCGTACGACTCACACAGCAATCGCTATCACTTGACTTAAAATATTTTGCCCTTCCTTGCCTTTAAAGGAGTGCCCTTTTCCGTGCTGATGTTGCTACATGCCTTACTTCACCTATCTCACACTGCGAATTTTTCTAAGCTCTATACTAAACATTAAATCTATTACGAAAAAAAAAGAACTAAAACAAAATGAACACAAAACAATCAGCTTTAAAAAAGGACTCACTGGAAAAACCAAATGAAAAAAGAATGTTAAAACGATTTCACACCCAACCCAGTTCTGCGGAATCAGAATCAACGTTGAGTTTAAAAAGCGAATAGGCCAATTGGAAAAAGGATGTAGATTTAAATTTTCCCTTGAAAACGAATGAAATCGAATTTTTTGCATGCTAGCATGCTAGTTAACATTTTTCACACCCTCTCACGTTAAGAATTTCCTCTATTTTTGGCAGTGGAATAATCTCAAGTAGAAAATGGCCGCAAACTACATGAAAACTTAGAAGCATGAAAAAATCGATATTTCCACTATCAAATTGGAATACAAAAGTCTTTGCCTTCCCGGTAACTTGCATGTGCATGTAAATTTTGAGTGCAAATTCGTCGAAGATTGCGGCCGTGCATTCGTTAACACACACACACACACACACATCCTGCCTTTTATCGATACAGATAACGTTCTCACTCACTTCCGTTTGTTTAGAGCAGAGCTTTGAAAGAAAGAGATTGTGTTCATCTTAGCACACCACACAGTTTCCGCCAGTGACCCTGTTTTGCATAGCAGTCTTTGGCCAAACACAACATTGCCCAGGTCTGACAAGCATCATATTCGCCCGATCTCGCCCCTTCCGACTTTTTCCTCTTTAAAACTCAGTTCCCATTTGAGAGGAACAAGATTTCAAGACATCGAAGAAATGCAGTGTGACAGGCATTCGCCATCCTCTGAATCTTCCAAACAACGTCAGGTAAAGTCTGTGTCTTCAAGTGGAGGACTAATTCGAAGGAGATTAAATGTCGAATTTTTATGTGGTGTCAGTAAGTCAGTCACCACACTAGACGTGACGATCATGCATCTTTCGATACATACAAGATGGATTTTTTTTTTTTCGAAATGGCATCATACCTTTCCCAAGGGTATTTTGCGCCTAAGTGAATGTAACGAACCCGATTGAATTCGAACTGCTTTCTCATTCCGAACTGATATCCATAACACCATACGCACATCCGTTATGTGTTGGCGTTGTCTTTTATTGAACCGGTCCCGATATTTTTTATCATTCTTCCTATATTGGCAGGACTAAGCAGAGGTTGGCAACTAGTATTGGTAAATACATACCAGCTAAGATCTGTTGAGGGCAGTTTTGAAAATTTGCATATGGTTGTTAATACATCCGGTTCTGCGATTGCATTCACCAGGGATTTTTTTAATCATAATCAGTGGAATACATCCAGATTTCAATTTGAGATTTAAAACGATAATATTGCACAAGTTTTTTTTTTTTTTATGTTGTGAAGCCAGCCTGCTTTTAGGATTTAAAATTTTTGTATTAAACTTCAGCCAGGAAGCGGGCTTTCGAAGAAAAATAAATTGGAAATATAAGTATGAATATCTATACAGGAAATCCCAAATGCTTAGTTTGGTGTTTTTCTTTAGCGGCATCAACATCTATGGGTCATTTAATACAAAATATAAATATTCACTTTAATCATACAAGTCTTACAATTAACCCACTGGGGGGAGAAGAGGTGGATTCACGAACCATCAACATTAACAATTTCGAGCACACAGGCACATCAAACATAACACCTATATATTCCCAAAACGGCCACCCATCTGAGTTCTGACTAGACACAACTTCGGGAACCGGTGTTTCAATATGCTGAACCCGTAAGCCACAAATCCGAGGCTAATTAGAACGGCGGAAGATACCTTCAAAAACTAAGCAAAATATTATGAAACAAATTTCATTAGAAATAATAAAAAATTTTTTAAAAACAGGGGCTGAAATGTTATGTAATATCAACCTTCTTATATGGTAGTAATACGGACAATTATCGCCTTTTATATAAAAAAGTAACAACAGGCTATTTTTTTTTTTTTTTTTTAAACATTTCACCCCAAGCAGGCGGGAAGCCACTAGGACATAAAGTTTGTTTAGAAGAAAGGATGAAGATTTGAGATTAAGGCAACTGGAGATGTCGATTGACATTACACTTGAATAGGGATTATAACGAAACTTCCAGGGAGAAAATGAAGCTAGAGTGAAGAGACTTTTAGGGTTTCCTGAAGGGTGAGCGGGATGCCAGGTAGGGCGCCCAGAGCCCAATACAGCTCCTTTTCCATGAAAGTATTTAGAGAACAGACAGAAGGAGGCGACGGTGCGTCTGTGAGAAAGCGAGACGCCGAACAGGGAACCATTTGCATATCCGCTTCTGGAGCCTATCAAAAGAACCCCTGGGCAAACAGAAGGGCGCCAGACCATATATGGCAGCAATACTCCATGCAAGGGCGAATTGTGGGTTGTATATCCGACTCAGGGAGAAAAACTTCAGGTCAGGGAGCAGCAGTGGACGAGGGCACGATGTATTTATTCCATCTCAGGTCAGACTGAGAGAGCCGCAGAGAGTTGCTCTCGAGAAGTTGAGCGTCAGACATTCTAATGGAGGGAAGGGAAGGATCTCTGTGGGGATTAATAGAGGCAGTTTTGTCTTCGAAGCGTTGAAGTTGACCAGCCAAATCATGCCCCAGTTCACAATCGATTGGAGGTCCTTTTCGAGACGCACGGCAAGGTGAGTTTTGTCAGCGAGACTAGTACAGGAGAATGATGTGAGCACCATGAACATGTGAACTGCGAGAAAGTTTTAAAGAAAAAAAAAAACACTTGTAATTTGTATCAGAAAGAGACGGTTGAAATTTCTGGGATACATGATTAGGAAAGAGGGCTTGGAGAATTCGACAGGACATATTGAAAGGAAGAA
Organism: Acanthosepion pharaonis; assembly: GCA_903632075.3. Taxonomy (NCBI): domain Eukaryota; kingdom Metazoa; phylum Mollusca; class Cephalopoda; order Sepiida; family Sepiidae; genus Acanthosepion; species Acanthosepion pharaonis. Next base: position 2,512,075 of record CAHIKZ030005331.1, on the reverse strand, counting down.
GCACAGAGAGTAAAAGCGAGTAGCCTACTTAACAAATAGATGGCAAAGCAGGGGATTGGAGGGACGGTAAGGGAACAAACATTGCTTAAAGCTACAATAGATAGGAAGTTGTGGAGAGCCATGATCAGTAAAGACCTTAAGAGACACGGTGCATAAAAGAAGATCTTTAGATTTATGTTTGTGCGTGTGTGTGTGTGTGTGTGTGTGTGTGTGTGCACGTGTGTGTGTGTGTGTGTGTGCGAGAGAGAGAGAGAGAGAGAGAGAGAGAGAGAATTCTTCTTCAGAATATGTTTCACTTTCCAACTCGGATTTGCTTGTATTTATTCTATTTTTTCTCGGATTAATCTAATGTGGGAATAAATCTCCGACAAGTTTAATGTCGAACAGATTATCTTAATTTTCTAGATTTCAAACAAAATTTCAAGAGTCAAGTTGCCCAGTTATCATTTAGGTCAGTCAAGTGAGCTTTTCATCGTCCTCAACGCTTGGAATTTCCACTAGACCCAAATCGCTTATCTTTAATAAACCCCTCGACTATTGCCTAAGGTTCTTTTGCCACCTCCGAGTGGTTTGCAACATAATTCGACCTTGACTGTCAAGGTGCAACAAATTTGAACATTCTTTTTTTTCCAATCCGACCTCTGAACCGCAAACTTACCCAGAGGCAACAAACGAAACAACTGATTCCTTCTTTTTCCCGTTCTCTTTTTTAGTATCTTTCCCTGAAGAAGTTTTTACTGTGTACGCATGCGCGCTGTGACCCTAGACTAATTTATTCATGAAGAAAGGAAAGTAATGTCGCATTTTTAGAATCGGTATAAAAACTCGATCAAATATATGTATATAAAAAAAAAAGAAATATAGAGAATTTATTTATCTACAACGTAAACACCGTTATTAACAATCACATGGGGGAACGAATTCTTTTCTTTTTCTTTTTTTTTTCTTTTTGTTGTTGTTGTTGCTAAAAAATCTAGCATTTTGAACGGAAAGATTTCTGATAATGTCGATAATTACTATGAAACTGTTTTTGAGATCTTCTTAAATGGAAATCTTTTAGAATGAGTAAGGATACTGTAGTAAAATATCCCACTAATAATTACCGTTTTTAATTGAGTAACGTGGTATATTCATTATCTGCCTATAGGTATGAGGTATTGTGTACACTATTTACATTATTCGGACTATTGTCGTCATCTTTGTCGCCATATTTATTACAAAGTTTCGGCCGTTGTACGCTCCGGCCTTCTTCATGTGGTTGGAATGTCGAACTGAACCCTTTATTTCGCTCACTGGGGTAGACTGATCTAGTTCCACGTGCCATATCTAATGGATGTCAGTTATCTCCTGTTAATTTTCCTCTCCAAGTTTGAATTCACACTCTTTGAAACCTATCACTGGATCTAACTAACACCTTTATCTACTGTGCCATGTGTCCTTGATTTCTGGGCATTATAAACCTAATGTCTTCAGCAAACATTTTTACCAGTGCTCATATTGCAATTTTTTTTTTTGCTGTTATCATTTTATGTTTTTACCAGAGCTCATATTGCAATTTTCGTTATTATTATTGCTTTTCTCTGGCACTCCTAATGGTATATTCATATCTACTTATTTATGTTTTGAATTTAAATAAATTTAATTAAGGAGAAATCCAGAAATGTACTTTTTATATTACGCTCCTCACCATACTAGTCATTAAAATAAACACATTTCGATGAAAGAACCTAAGTAAAACAGTAAGTATGAAGACGACCTTTCAAGGGAGTTCTTGAACGCATATAGAATTAAGCCGTTGTTCAAGGCCGTCATGTTTCCTATTCTTTTAGTGCCTTCAGAACGTTTTTTTGTTTCCTTCATAGCACCGTGGGTCCTTACCTATAACTACAGAATGAACTCTTACTACGCCACTCAAGAGGGAGGAACGAATCAAGCCGAGCTTCTCGGCTTGACGGTCGAACTCTCTGCCTCTGAGCAGAGAGGAACCCGGACGAGGCTCCGCTCTCGTTCGGGGAGGTTGACCAACACGATCCCGTTTATACGGGTTCTACGGGCATTTTTTGGCCGAGCCTACGGGCTCGGGAAACCCACATTAAACTCGGCCTTGTGCCACATGCAACCCTCGTGTCGGGTGGCTAGATACCGAATCAAGCCGAGCTTCTCGGCTTGACGGTCGAACTCTCTGCCTCTGAGCAGAGAGGAACCTGGACAAGGCTCCGCCGAAAGGCAGACTCTCGTTCGGGGAGGTTGATCAACCCGATCCCAATTAAACGGGTTCTACGGGCATTTTTTTTGGCCGAGCCTACGGACTCGGGAAACCCACGTTAAACTCGGCCTTGTGCCACATGCAACACTCGTGGGGGGGGGGCTAGATACCGAATCGAGCCGAGCTTCTCGGCTTGACGGTCGAACTCTCTGCCTCTGAACAGAGAGGAGCCCGGACGAGGCTCTGCCGAAGGTCAGGGTCTCGTTCGGGGAGGTTGACCAAACCGATCCTGTTTATACGGGTTCTACAGGCATTTTTTGGCCGAGCCTACGGGCTCGGGAAACCCATTTTAAACTCGGCCTTGCGCCATATGCAACCCTCGTGTGGGGGTGGCTAGATACCGAATCGAGTCGAGCCGATAGTAGTTCACTCCAAACTAGACTGATAGTCATACTAACACCTTGCACATCTTGTATTATTATTTCGTGTAATATACCTTCGTTATTTCTACTCTTGTGTTCGTGTTGTTCTTCCTTGGTCCTAACCTGGACCATAACACATAGGGAATCCAAACTTGGACAGGAGAACATTTCTCATTCTTCACTTACTCAAGTTTGTAACAATTAAGATCTGCATTGTGATGGGTGGATTGCATAAGTGTTAGCGATCAGAGTTCAATATCGGCCTTAGGTACTGGTGTTCATTTTCACGTGGGAAAGCAATGAAGCTACCTCTCCTCTCCCAGCTATACGTTAAATAGAAGGGCAGAAAAGTCTCATGAGATTTCGATAATAAACAAACTAACAAAAAAATAACTCTGAATACAAAACTGTGTAGAAGGCAACGGGAAACCACTCAATCATATTTCCAAAAAAATCATGGCAATTAACAGACACTAAAGAAGATGTGGAGAGCCGTTATCACCAATGTCCTGAATGGACTTGATATTAAATAAAATGCACCGCGTTGTTTGAAAAAACCTGTTAAGACTTATTTATCACAATTTTTCACAATCTGTACACACACATATATATTTATATTTCATATATATATATATATATATATATATATATATATATATATATATATATATATATTTATTTGGATAAATGTGAGTTTGTGACCTGGGTTTCACGCTTTAGCGATCGTCAGACAAACCAAATATGTTAGCTCTATCTCTGATATTGAGCGCTTTCTAACAAGTACCGCGCATATAATATATAAATAATTATACATATATATATATTTATTTATATTTATATACAATTTTCACACACACACACACACACACACACACACACACACACACATATATATATATATATATATATATATATATATATATATATATATATATATATATATTATATTATATATATGGAAAATATACATACATATGCAAAATATATAAATATAAATACCCATATATGTATATTTTTAGAAAAAAAGAAATTTCCAAGAGGAATAATCCAGGTAGAACTCAATGTCTAGGACAGAGTAAGGATATAATAAAAAGGCTTAAACACTAATATTCTATGGTCATAATTTATTCCATTGGAATCGTAATCCAATTCATCAAACTTACAAATTCAAAAAAAAATTTGTAGGTCTGATGAATTGGATCGTATTTACGATTCCAATGGAATAAATTATGACCATGGAATATTAGTGTTTAAGACTTATTATTATTTATATATATATATATATATATATATATATATATATGATGAGAATATGGTTTAAAGGTATGCTATATTTTGATGCAAAAGTTCTCAGTGTCCACTCATATATGCTCTATCTTCACTGGTTTGTGTGCGCAAAAAGATCAGTAGCGTTACCAAATGTAATCTGGCAAAAGGTTTGCCAGAAATCTTCTGTCTAGTATTTTAGAGTAAAAGAACTGAAACCGCCTTTAGAAGTCGAATACTCCTCAGCTAATTGTTTAGGATTCAGAATCGAGAAATGTCGATTAAGAGATGAGGTTTCTTCTTATCTCAAAGCGTCTGGGTCGAATAAAAGTCAAGCCATCCAACTCTTAAATTTTCTGGCTACAGCCTGATTGTAACTCCCCGCTCCATAAACTATAATGCATTGGAACTCGAAAAGCACAGACAGGACGTATCGCCTGCAGGCATGGCTGCTTCAGTATTCTCATTGGACCTTCTGATAACTGTATGTTTTATGGTCAGAGCCTTGTACTCCTGATATGCACTTAAGTTACGTGATTATATTACGTTCTCTGCTCTGAGTGTATATATATGTGTGTGTGTGTGTGTTTGTTTGTGTGTGTGTGTGTGTGTGTGTGTGTGTGTGTGTGTGTGTGTGTGTGTGTGTGTGTGTGTTTGGTTGCAATAGAAAGAGAGAGAAAGAGAGAGAGAGAGGAAAAAAATCGTTGTCCAGAGTTTAACGCAGTCTTTCTGCAAACCCGTTTTTATTTTTTTCACAGAGCGCACACAGCCTTGCAACAATGTTGACATCGCTAATCAAATATTTACATTAAAGCATTGCTATATACATATCTTCATCTCTTTAATCATATATATATAGGAATTTGTTGGTCTGATTATATATATATATATATATATATATATATATATATATATATATATATATATTGAACAATAAAAATATTAAAAAATTAATATTAAAAAAATTAAAAAATTAAAATCTTCAGACATACTGGGTTGTATATTAATATCCCTTCGTTTTTATTATTATTTCATTTAGATTCATCGACTAGTTTCGGCCAACATGGCCATCATCAGGAGAAAAATAATTTTCTGCTTGCTGGTAGCAGTGAACTACAAACTTTTGTCTGTAGTTTTCATTTGTTTTTTTTATTCTTTTATTATTTTTTTTAACGCGAATTTTGGTCAGTCCTTGTGTTGGTCAAACAGTCTCTTTTAAGTTGTTATTTAAGATAAGAGCTGGATGGATTCATGATGCTCTGAATTCCCTTGGTCATTTTGACAGATTTATTGGTTCCTGGAAAAGGGGAGGTGTCTCTGTTAATTGTGTGTGTGTTATTTGGTTCTTAGGGACTGAGTGAGTATGATGTGTGTAAGTGTGTATATTACTATGGGTGTGTGTTATCATTTGGCTCATTAGGGAGTGAGTGAGTATGATGTGTGTAAGTGTGTATATTGGTGTGGGTGTGTGTATAAGTATGAGGCCTCAACACCTCCGTAAGTATATCTGTCATGTGTAGGTGAGAAATGCGGTTAGGTTTTGATTTGTAGAGTTATATATTAATACTATTTATATTGTTAAACTTATGGTTAAGCCAAGCTGGATAGTGCGTTTTTAAACGTTGTATCCACTTATTTTCATGGAACTCTAAAATCTTTCTAATGTTATCTGCTCTGGACTTTTCTATTTGCTCAATTATGGTGAATTTGGCATGTCTTTTGAAATCGTGTTTTTCTAGGCGAAAATGTTCTACAGGTAATAATCTTTCGACTTAATTCGATTGTGATAATTATTAATTCTGTAGTGAAAGGGCCATTCAGATTTTTCTACATATTGTTTCTGGCATAGTGTGCATTCTAGGAAGTAAATTATGTTATGACTTCTACATTTAGAGTCGTGGTAGATTTTGAAAGTAGATTAAGTGACTGAGCTAGTGAATGAATTCGTGTGTTTAATGAGGTTGCAGCATAAGCTTCTTTTGTTGTTACATGGTTGGGAAAATCCTGTTGATTTTGTTGTTGGTTTATTACGGATTACCTTGTCCCCTGAAATATGGTTACTACCTATGATTTTTTTTAGGTTCTTAGGTCTACGATATGCTAGAAGGCCGGGTTCCTTAAACAATTTTTTTAGGTCTGGTTTGAGATGTAGTATATCCCAGCGACTTTTGATTATTTGGGAGAGTGGAGGCAGAGTGTGGTTAAAAGTGTTTACTAGAGGGATGCGGCTGGGTTTATTTTTAATCTTGTACATTAGGGTGTCTTCTTTAGGTGTGGAAATTGCATTATTTATTTGTTCCTCCATTAGGTGTTGTTTATAGCCACGTGTTGGGAATTGATGCTTCAGATTTTCAATGTGTTTATTTAGTTCTTCATTGTTGGAACATATCCTTCTGAGTCTAAGTGCTGGAACTGTTTGTATGTGATTAATTTTGTTCAGTAGATCTATTGTCTCTGATGTAGGATTTTACTTCTTAGCTAAGGGTTGTATGTAATGGTCTACGTATTTGGAAATTTTGGTTGTGTAGAAGTTGCTGGATTGTTGATTTTGTGTATTTTAGGAAGGAGATAGAAGCGAGCAGGTGTGACGTTTGTGAGTGTAAGTGTTGTACATGTTTCCTTATTGATTAGATTGTTACGAAGCATTATGTTTAGTGAGCTTGTCAATTCTTTTTGGTATTCGGGAAGAGGATCTGTAGGTAAGCTTTTATAGGTTTCTTTGTCAGCTAGCTGATTGTTGACTTCTTTAATGTATTCTTTGATTCCCCAGAGCACTGTGGCACACCTTTTGTCAGCCTGTGTTATGATTAGGTCATCTCTATGTGTCAGTGTGTCAAGGACCACCCGTTCCCCTTCAGTAATATTGTTACGTGGCAGCTTACACACACACACACACACATATATATATATATATATATATATATATATACAGAGAGAGAGAGAGGAATTTGTAGGTTTGATGAATTGGATCGTGATTACGATTCCAATGTAATAAATAATAACCATGGAATATTAATATTAGAGCCTTTTATAATATATATATATATATATATATATATATATATATATATATATATATATATATATATATATATATGCGTGTGTGTGTGTATAACGCGTGTCTTCATCTATCTATCCATCTATATCTATATCTATCTATATCTATATCTATCTATCTATCTATCTATATATATATATATATATATATATATATATATATATATATATATCCCAATAAATTATAAGAAATAAAAGTAGGTACATCCAAAAAGAGAGATGCATTTAAGAAAATGAAAACTTTCTTAGTTTTAATTTTAGTTTTAATTCCAACCTAAAATATGAAATATAATATTCCCAGTAAGCAAATTAATTGACGTATTTCAACGCGAATTTCAATGGATTGTAATTTTGTCTACTTGTCGGTAAAATCTATAAATTCGTGCATATTGCCAGATCTGTCAACACAACATAATTAACTTTATTAAAAAAAAATTTTAAATATAAATGTAAATATGAAATGAAATCTAAATAAAATGAATCAATATTTGAAATCTAAATAAAATGAATCAATATTTCAAACTAATTAATATCCATACGACTGAATATATATATATATATATATATATATATATAATATATATATATATATATATATATTTTATTCCATATTTTAAATCATATATATATATATATATATATATATATATTCCTTATGTACCATAATATATATATATTTATATATATATATATATATAACATATATATATATATATATATATATATATATATACCCAAGTACAGGTTTGGTAGATTGAATAAAATTCCGATAATCAAAAACACTATTCTTAAAAGAGTGCTCAATACTGAGTAGAGCAACTAATATGTATTCAAAATTATAACATAAGATGTTATAACATCACTAAAAAAAACCATTTTGTTTCAACACTTCTGGTGTCTTGTCAAGTGATGGTGTTGATTGTAAAATAAAGAGTTTATTGAAACAAAATCGCTATTCTTTTTAGTAATGTTATATTTTATGTTACAGTTTTGAATCAATATAATATATATATATATATATATATATATATATATATATATATATATATATCCAGTAATCTTTCAAATTTAATAGAATATTTTAAGCAACCTAATATTTTATTGGATATTAAATACTTAGGCTTTATAGATTTACTTAAAAGACGACTGTTGAGAAAATGTCTGAAAATGACCAATAAATTTTAATTTATTATTGCTACCTCCCTTGTTAACTGATAATGTCTTTTATGGACGTCAGTATTTCCAAAAACCTTTTCTTTTTTGGAAGTCGCTTATTAATTTAAGTTAATGTTGTGCTGCATTTTAAAACGGTCAGCTATTTTTTTTCTTACATTTTGTAAAGAAAACGTTTTTATTTGTTTCCTAAGAGAATCTAATTATTTTTTTGTCTTCTTTTCCAGAAACTTCATCCATCAAACCATGCCACCATTCAGAGTATCGTCCACGCAATTGGAATTTATCCAGGTGTCCCGGCCCCTTCTTGTGTACCAGATTCAGTTTCCTCAATAACTTTACTTTATTTCGATGAAGATCGAAATGTGGTCTTGAAGAACTATCCTGGCATGACGGTGCTCACATGCGCCTGTCGATAGCCCCTAAAGCAAAGTACATACACACATCAACACCACCCGCCACAGAAATACATCTCTTCTATCTCCCCACCACCACCCCAAACCCTATTGTTTTAAACAAGGAGAATATTCGGCACTACTACTTCTGCAACTATTACTACTACTACTACTGCTGCTGCTGCTTCTATCGGTACCCCCCACTCCTCCGCGAATAAAGCTTTTTATTTCTACCTTTTATTATAAGCCGATATCTAAACGTTTACCCGGGAATTTATTCCTCTAACGCTCACGGTGGTCTTTATTGAGTTGATAACTTTGGGTATTAAAAAAGGATATCAAACGTTTAAAAGAATTACTACTTCCATGACAGCTAAAATATCCTCCTCCTCCTTCTTCTTCTTCTTTTTCTTCTTCTTCTTCTTTTTCTTCTTCTCCTCCTCCTTCTTTTTCTCCTCCTCCTCCTCCTTTTTCTCCTCCTCCTCCTCCTTTTTCTTCTTCTTCTTCTTTTCCTCCTCCTCCTTCTTCTCCTCCTCCTCCTCTTTCTTCTTCTTTTTCTCCTCCTCCTTCTTCTCCTCCTCCTTCTTCTCCTCCTCCTCCTCTTTTCTTCTTTTCTCCTCCTCCTTCTTCTCCTCCTCCTTCTTTTTCTCCTCCTTCTTTTTCTCCTCCTCCTTTTTATTCTTCTTCTTCTCCTCCTCCTTCTTCTTCTTCTGCTCCTCCTTCTCCTCCTCCTCCTTCTCCTCCTCCTCCTCTTTCTTCTTCTTCTTCTTCTTCTTCTTGGCCCGCCTCCTCTTTCTTTCCCTTCTTCACCCTTATCTTTATTTTTATCTTCCATTTTTTTCCCCGCTACTTTATCCTCCTCTTCCCTATTCTTTTTCCTCCAGCTCCTCTTTATCTCTCTTCTTTTCCTTTCTTTATCTTCTCTTTCTCATTCTTTTTCTTACTTTCCCTCTTCCTCTTTTCCATCGCCAGTCATTTATATATTCTTCTCTTTCTTAAAACGTGTTTAAAGTGCGACGAGGCAATGAATATGGCTAGATTTCAAGATTACAAGAAGAAATATAGGCCTTGGAAGCATTTTTACGTATCGACCCAAATAGTTACATTCATATACTTGTAAAATTTTCAACACATGGATACACGTCTGTCTTTTGAAAAGAGGATTTCAGCGTCTGTCTTAAAACAGACTAGAGCCTGATATGCACTGTTTTTGCAAACATTACTTTCGTAGTGAACGGGTATCGAGACCAAAGCTAAGAATTTTTTGCCTTTGGTCTTTAAGAATTATTTCAAATTCCGATGCCAGAACTACACAGAAAATAAATCTTAAGCAAACCTGTTTCTTCTCCATCAGTGATTCTTCTTATACAACAAATTTCCAATATGAAATTGGGTAATGTTGCTAATATTACAAATATTAATTCCACTCAACAGGTTTGGTCGGGAAATTAGCCTTCTTTTAAAATACGTTAAATTCAGTAATATCTATGAATAAATACTTGTACGTGCATATATACACATACTTATGTATGTATGAAGTCCTCCTTATGTAGATATAAACGTACATGTATATATGTATGCATTTATCTTTGTGCAGACATATATTCTTGTTAAAATACACATATGTACATATATGGGTGCTCGCTGTTCGTGCGTATACACACACACACACACACACACACACACACATATATATATATATATATATATATATATAGATAGATAGATAGATAGATAGATAGATGTATATATAATTATAGGCGTAAATGTACATATGTACGTATGTATCTGTCTCACTCTCTCTCTTTATATATATGTATATACACATATGTATACATATAGGTGCTCGCTGTTCATGCGTATACATATTTATATATATATATATATGTTTATATAATTGTAGGCGTAAATGTACATATGTACGTATGTATCTTTCTCAACTTTTTTATATATATATATATATATATATATATATATATATATATATATATATATATATGCATATTAAAGCACATACATTTTATCTATGTATTTTTTCTCTCTCTCTCTCTATATATATATATATATATATATATATATATATATATATATATATATATATATATATATATATATATATATATATATATATATAATAGGCCAACACTAACGGTGACAGTCTCTTTCATGCTTAAAAGCAATCTTCAGACTGTAGTTACTGGGTGTTGACCTAAATGTCCACTTTTAGATTTGTCCCTGATATTGAGCTCTTTAACCCACAAATATAGCATACCTTAGAAGTATTTTTTATCACACGCAGACACACACACTTACTCACTCACTCACTCATATTCACACTAGCTGAACTCTAACTTAGAATTCTTTTCTTTTCTTCCAATTCTTCAAATATCCGACACCCAAAGTTATGAGCATTTGATACCAACGCAGGCTCCTGTAGAATTTTCACTTTTAATTATTGGGTCATAAGCCATTATATGTTTCTTACCCCATCCTATTAATATATGTCCGTTTCCCTGATACTGAGACGAAGAGATAATGAAACATACACTCTTTAACAAATCTAATGAAGCCAATAATTGATTTTCAATTATATACACACCAACAACTTTGGTCAATCATTTTTATTTCCTTCACCTATTTACTTTTTTGTGGACTACATCCGGACCTTGGGCAAGACGTCTTGTATTGCCTTTTGTCCACTCTACAATACGTAATTTGCAAACCTGTTGACACCCGAATACAACGTGCTACCGTCGATAACATCATGACCCTAACTATAAATTCATCCATTAGAATTTTTGCAAAATGTTTAAACGAAGAAGTATTTAGGGCTTGGATCAGTATTTATAACCCCCAGCCTATTTGCGGTCAGTCTATTTCCGCACTCACCACTTGTAATATAACCATTGATATAACTTTGATATTATTATTACTACTAGACATTGAGCAAGTCTTTCCACACTATGTCCACTGCTGTCAGTACATTCGTGTATTTGTAAAATCTGCCAATGGTGTAGATATTAATTATTATAATTGTTACTTTTCCATTTACTCTAAGTGTTAGTGGTGTTTGAAACATTAATTATGTTGTCAGGCGACAGTGTCGACATGAGACGCAATGAAATTGCCTCTCAGAAGGCGTCGACACTTTCGTTTGGATTATATTCTCAGAGTTGCTGCATGTAAATTTCTTTTTTATTTTATAAATGAATGACTGAATGAATATTGTAAAAGAAAGATTGAAAATTACGTTCACTAATAAAGACATCTCACATGTTTATTAAACAGACGCACACGCACATACGTACACAGGCAGGACCACGAAGAGACGTAAAGTAGCAGGGATTATTGCCCCGTAGGGTATCAAGGGGTTATTGCCCCGTAAGGTAGCCGGGACTATTGCTCCGTAAAGTAGCAGGGACTATTGCTCCGTATGGTAGCAGGGACAAAAACATGGTTAAGTATCTACAAAATTAATATTTAGTGTCATTCGGATAGGATCGATTTCTCTCACCTGGATCCGTGTAGAGACAACTGACAAAAATCTACTTCGGAT
>CAHIKZ030005331.1:2452500-2495000 GCA_903632075.3 Acanthosepion pharaonis | reverse complement strand
TGGCAGGTAGTGTTTCTTATTGTCTTGCACACTTTTTTCTTTATTTTTACATTCAGAATGCTTTAAAAAATCCGTTTACAAGACAATTGTTTATAATAAAATTCTATTCAATCGATAGACTCATAACGATTGTAAACAATGTTTTTGTTTGAGTTTGACCAATTCGTAAAAAAAAAAAAAAAAAAAAAAAAAAACTAATTAAGACATGCGCGTCCGTCAACCTTAAACAATAATCTTTGTCAATTTTATTTTTCAGTCTTTATGATGGTAGATACTTGATCTATCTCTTACTGTTACATCCCCGGGAAACGCCGGGCTCTACTGCTAGTATAGTATACTATTTAAGATTGATTTCAATATCAAAAATAGAAGTATCAAGAAATTCGTGTCTGCATTGTGTGCGTGCGTTTGTGTACGTGTATGTATGTGTGTTCATAAATCAGTAAACCCTCCTCCACGCAACCAATTGTCAGGTGCAGGTAAATAGCATAGACTGATGGCAGGGTCTTTAAAATCTGAAGGATTATTTTCAATTCAAAGAAAATGAATTGAAAGCTTCAGTTTTTACTAGATTGGGTCTGTCTAAAAGTTACTGGAACGGTAAAGATGAACGTACACCCTTCTGCCAGACGGAAACAAAATAAAGAGAAACCCCTGTAAATTGTACCGAATCAAAAACAAGAAATTTAAATTCCGATTGAAGTTTTGAATTTATGACATCATTAAGTCAGAAACCAGAAAATTTATGACATCATTAAGTCAGAAACCAGAAAATTTCTCTTAAATTTCTGTTTCGTCGCATTTCACTAAAATGAAAAGCAATAACAAATGTTTCCATTCTGTTTGAAAGCGCGAAGTTTATTTCCCATGAAGCGTGATGTACAATTGGACTCACAAGTGGCTATGTGTTATGGTCTGGTTCATTGTACCACGGTGATAGTCCAAGGTAGAACCAATAAAGAAGAACTCGAACACGGATATGGAATAATACAGATATATTACAAACAGGAATATATACAGAGAAGTAGAAAGTGTTAGTACGAACAATCAGGTTTAGTAGTAATTGTCTGAACGCGACTCTGTTTCGGACTGCCTCTGACTCGACTGACTGACTCGCTCTGACTGACTGACAGACTCCTGACGGACTTCACTCCAGACTTCAGACGGAACCCTCTACTTCCTCTTGAGGCGCAGTATTTATTACGTATGGAATAGTCCATTATGTTATTATGGGTAAGGTCCCATAACACTATGTAAATAGATTACGAGACTATGATAGATATATTTCTATATATCAAAATAAGTCTGATGATGTCCATTTAGAAAAACAAGTTACACAGAATGTTTTTTACATTTTGTCATACAATTATCTAATAGATACAGATATACATCTATATATTATTCTTGATTATCAACCTGTTTCTTATTGCTTAAAAGGAGAAAAAAACAATTCGATCCACGTTTTAAACTGATTAAAATTCAGGAAATGCTTTATAAGTTTCTCATCACTTTTGGTATTATTGTATTTTATAGATTTTATTGATTTTGTTCGATATCATTTTGTATGGCGATTAATTCCTCTTGATTCTTCTTAATCCACTACTGACAATACCATCGACTTGAACAGTGTAGAAGTGGTTGGATACCTAATCTCACAGACACTACTGTAGCGTGTTCGATCCTCACTGATTGCTTTATATTTATGGCCTTGTAACGTACTGAACTTAACTGAGCAAATACTTGCAGATATTAGTCGGTTATTGCCTTTCTAAAGAAACGGTAATCAAATCTTTCATTTTCTTTCTATTTTTTTTTTTATAGAATTAATAAAAGCATCAAATGTTTAGTTTTATAAAATAGACTGCAAAGTGATTTGGACCCTTTAAACCAATTTTATGATCTTTACATTTGTGTATTGTAAAAGTCGAGAATGGCCGTGTATAGAGTTTTATAAATCATCCTGTGCTAGCGTCCTAAATCAAAATTAATTGAAAAGACACTTTTGCTAAGAGACACTATTTCCACTGAACTCAGTAAATATTTATTTCCATCCAACTTTAGAAGACAAAAGATTGAAACCTAATGAAACTGAAAAAGTTTGTTTACGCATGAACCCCTGCATCTTCTCATTCAGACAAAATACAACAAAAATCTCAAAAATGCAATATTAAAATGAAGGTTTAACGCATTTGTTTTAATTTTAGGTGAATTTCACTTAATGTTCAATTCAGCAACTGCACTGACTCAACAGATTTCGAACGTTGTCTGCAACATTCATGTCCAATTGAACCGAAATCAACTTTGCCAAATCCATGTGGCATTTGATGCTATGTTTGGAAATCTCAGAAAATGCGAGACATCTTGGACTAATTTCAAGAATGAGCCACTAGTTAGTATTCGAAAGTAGAAATTTCGAATATTGAGTTTCAAGGCAAATAGGACTTCTTCCATTGTAAGCTTGAATTATATTGCATTTTCTGCTATTTGCTCATAAATTAGACTGAGTTACGCTTAGTAAAAGCTTTGAAAACTTTTACATTGGATACTGTCTCTCCGGTTCGAAATGCATTTAAAGCAAACTCATTTAAAGGCTTTTCATCATAGCGTCATTATAAATACAACACTTTAGCGGTTTCGAGTAGTTTTTAGGCGACGTTGCGTAAAATTCTTCGTGTTAATTCCCACTCCGTTCAGATTTCTGCGTCAAAGTCTTGAATCAAAGAGGATATTTTTAAAATGGTGTTTGTTAACTACAGTAAAATAAAGAATTGGGAAAATGCTGTCAACATCAATTGTCTTTGTTTTATCAGACTCTTCACTTTTCTGCTAATTCTGAAGTGTTACAAATGTATTCATTTTTTGTCTGCCATTAAATTCGAATGATATATTAATTTAAAAATAAAAAGGAGACGTAAATTTCATTCAAGAAAGATTGTTAACCAATTTGAGTTGTTCTTTTTCATTTTTGAATGAAACATTTCCTTAATATTTCAAATGAAATCTTTCTTTGACAAAAGCAAAAGGCAAAAATGAAGCGAACGGTCAGGGATTTTGTCTTTCAAATGAGAGAAAGCAAAAGATATTTTAAAATGATGACAGTTCTATATCGCTGACGTCATTTGCCGGAAATTAAGTAGGCAATATTTCTGGCAATTTGAATGTAACATTTCATACAGTTCAATACTTTGAGACTAGATTCTATCCCCAAGAAAAGCTAGTAAAATATGGCCCACTGAGTGCGTTTACAAAAAAAAAAAAAAAAAAAAAACAAGACTAAATTGTAAATAATCTGAATGCGTTTTGGAAATAAAATGGTGAAATAATTTAACATAATTTTCATGACTTTAGTCTATTTATTTTTCTTCATTAAATTTCTTTATTCGAATATCATTTGGCAAAAAGTGTTAAGATCTTAAAATTCATGAAATATTTTAGATTTTTTTAAGTTGCAGAAATTTTAACGACAAAAGCAAATGAAATTTTATTAAAAAAAAGTTATTTGTTTCTCATTTGCATGAATGTTTGTTGCAATTGTTTATTGAAGACTGAACAGAACATTTGCAATTCACGCATTTAATGATCAGAACAAATAATTTCCAAACTCATCTGTTGTGACAATTTCCTTGACTCCGATTTGAAAGAAAAAAAAACGGTTAAATTGTAAATAATTTTGAAAATGTTTGACAAATAAAATTTGTGAAATAAATCGACACAATGCCAACGTCTTCTTTTGTTTTGTTTTTTAACTTCTTTTTTATTATTCAATCCATCGATTAGTGATTTTTTTTTTTTGATTATATGGCTTACGACCATATGACGTTGAAACACCGATTCCCGTACGATCACCGAAGTTAAGCAACATCGAACCTGCTCAGTATCTAGATGGGCCACCGCAGGGGAATAACAAGCGTTGTAAGCTTTGATGTGCGGGTGGCATGTCAGATAACGGCTTGGGATTAGAAATCAGAGAGTTGAGTTTCAATTCCAGTCGGGTTCGTTATATTCAAACGCGCAATTTCCCCTAGGAAAGATATGAAATCACCTCATCTCCCACAGATAAGAGTCATTTACACTATCTAAATCGTCTGGACTGTTATCCTCATCTTTATTACCCTATTCCGACGTTTCTGTCGTTGTACACTCCGCCCTTCTTCAGGATTTGTCTATATTTCTGAGATGAGATATTGTAACTATTTACACTTTTTACATTGTTCGGATTGTTGTCCTCATCTTTATTGTCATATTCACGACGTTTCGACCGTTGTACGCTCCAGAACTTCTGCAGGTGATATACTTTGGAATTTTAAACCGAACATTTATTTAGATCCAGAAGCAAACAGCAAGTAACCTACTTAAAGATCTTGTGTAAATGGGTGACAGAACAGAGATTAAGTGGGGTGGATTAGTAAAAATACAAGCATTGCTAAGAGCTACAAATTTGTGGAGAGCTATGGTCGCCTACGTCTTGAAAAGACACGGTACATAAAAGATCAATAAAGTAACTGCACGGTTCAAACTTAAAAAGACGCCCATGTCGGGGAACAAGCATCTTTATAATCTGAACAGATTTACAGACGCTTGATTTTCCTGATCAATAAGCCCTCCCCAGAAGAATTCCATTGATTGGTCATTTGATCAGGTTTTGGTAAGTGGTGAAGACTAGAACTTTTCAGCAATCATCGTAAATATTTATACTCGGATATAAAATCGAATCACATATTAATCATTTTTGTCCTAAAAAACGAAAATTATTCTTTTTTGGTGACCAGATTTTTTTAAAATAATTTTTAAAATCGGAATGTAAAATACATTTTAAAAATTCATTGTCTTCGGAAAAATACAACAATTCTGTCCTATAGTAATATATATATATATATATATATATATATATAGATAGATAGATAGATAGATAGATAGATAGAGAGAGAGAGAGAGAGAATATAGTTATCTGGTAATCTGTATGGATAATTCCAAGGGGGATATAATCCAGGGGGCTCAATGGATAAACAGATCAAAAATAGACAGCTTTAATGGTTCATAGGATGATAATGTATTTCATTAGGATTGTGATTTTTAATTCAATAAATTTTAATTTTCATACAAAAATATTGCTGATTAATTAAAAATTGAAAAAAGAAAAATTAATCTCCCATATATATATATATATATGTGTGTGTGTGTGTGTGTGTGTGTGTGTATATATATATATATATATATATATATATATATATATATGATAAAATATAGTTTTAAGGTATGATATATTTATGGATTAAAGTGCTCAATATCAAGGCTAGAGCGTATGTAAATATATAAGTGCACATTGAATTCAACACTGAATGGCAACAGTCTATTTCATGTTAAATGCAATCGTCAGGCCATATTGTGTTTAGCTATATGGCATAACGATTGCATTTAGTATGAAACAGACTATCGTCTCCGCGTATTGATTTCAATGACCACTTAGGTTATTGTCTGCCGCATAAGCCAATTGTTTTAGGTGACACAACAGATAAAAATTCAAAGGATTGATGTCGGGGAAACGTGCAAATCATGAAACTGGTCATCCTCTACCTATCCATATTTCATTGGAGATGTCAACAAGTGCATCGGAAACAATGCGCTGAAGCCCCATCATACCTGAACCACATGCGTCTTCATATTAGCAAGAGTACATCCTCTAACAGGTGTGGAAGTCTGCTCGAAATAAGGTCCCTGTAGACAGCACCTGTAAGACGTGCTGCGAGAATATATGGACCTACCAGACAGTCACCTATAATTCCACCCCATACATTAATCATAAACTGGCTGGTGTCTAGCCTGCATTGTATCTTGGGGATTCAAAATCCGCTAACAAATGTTGGTTGTGTAAATTTGATATTCCATCTCTTCCAAATGTTGCCTCATCCATAAACAAGTCTGAAAAAATAAACAACTGATCAGTAGGTTGTGCAACAAACCATCGGCAAAAGTTATTCCGTGGTGAGTGATCAGAGGTTGAAAGGCCCTGCACACATTGTAAAATGAAACGGATACATTAGCTGCTCTTGAATTAGCCTCGTCAGACGGACGAGCGGATCTCAGTCTTCCTCGGTCCATAGTCTGTCTTGCTACGGATCCTGTTTCATCAACGTGACGATAAACAACAGCAAAGGTTGGATGACTCTGCAGCCTTCGCTCTGGAAACACAATCTGATACAGCCGTGCAGCCTCGCGCCATTACCATTCGCGCGACTGTATGTAAAATCATATATGCCTGCTCACGATATGAATATCCTGCCATTGTTAAATGGAACTACTACACACGTTAAACGTTTAAGACAGACTAACCACAAATGTACGAGAATGACAAATGTAACCTAGCCTACATGGTAAATCTACCGTAAACTTTCTTTAAACCTACTAATTAAAAAAAAAACGAAGGATTTGCGGACATATGTTTATATGGAGAGTTGTCCTTGTTTTGGGATGAGGAACTCGCGCCCCAAAGTTTGTAAATTTTTTTTTTGATACAACCCGTACACACACACACACACACACACACACACACACACACACACATATATATATATATATATATATATAACTTTGATAAAAAAAACATTCACCGGGTTAGTGACGAATAAAAGAGAAGATGAATGAAAGAGTACTCTTCTAACCTGCACAGGCAGTAACATTAAAAATGTTGATACATCTTTTTCAACCTTGACAAGGTTACATAATAAAGTATAGATAGGTCCGTATTTTATACAAGTATTTACTGCTCAACATTATCTAATTTCTTGACAATGCACGTAATCCATTGGTAAATATTAATCACATACTTCGATCGCTACAGAGTAAAAATTTCAGATCTAAATTTAGCTAGTGTTTGGGGGGCCGCGCGCGTGTGTGTGTGTGGGTGTGTGTGAACGCGCAATTTAAAAGACTGTTTTCGTCTGTCTGTTGACAAGGGGAAAAGACACGTTTTGCTTGTAATATATATTAGCAACCAGATAGTGACGATTGGTGGTGGGTGGTTCCAGCCATGTCAACACATTTACGCCTGACACGTGTTTTGGTCACGTGTCTTCCAGTCATTTCAGTTTGAAAGAGGTAATATCAAGGTTTTTTTAAAAAGTTTTTATCCAATTTATTTTTATTTCATTTCTTTTTTTTTTTTTAACTTTCAGTTTTTCTTTTATTCTTTCCTTTGCTTTTACAGCCAACAAAAGACAGGGA
Organism: Acanthosepion pharaonis; assembly: GCA_903632075.3. Taxonomy (NCBI): domain Eukaryota; kingdom Metazoa; phylum Mollusca; class Cephalopoda; order Sepiida; family Sepiidae; genus Acanthosepion; species Acanthosepion pharaonis. The sequence goes on along the minus strand of CAHIKZ030005331.1, from coordinate 2,487,779 downwards.
GTTAGTATTCGTACGCGCCTTCCTACTTAGCTGGAATGTTGTAGCACATGGACAGTTTTAAAACCGGGAAACCCAAGCGTAGGTTTCGCAGTGAGCAGAAATTGTCTAGTTTCCTCAGCCTTGTCACAGGCACCAGGGAACATCCTTATCCCTACCTCTCTGAATAGAGCCAGGAGGTGAATTCTGAGGATCAGGTCTCCTGGAAGAATATATTTTATTAACACATTTACAAATAAGCGCGGACCCAATATAAAATACAAGGCCAAAATACATAAGTTCTTTATGGGAACAGTTCAACTATGTTTCTATAAGCTACATCAGACGGTCATTACACAGTAACGAACAGATACGCATATTTTTCTTACATTGATGTTCACCCTATAGAAGTCCCAAGAGCCACTCGAAGTAGAGAGATAAAGATTAAGAGGCATAGTTTATGGGGATATGCAGGAAAAATAACGATTAGCTTCAATCTTGAACAGCTTGAGATTATAGTGATCGGGAAGCACCCTCTTAGGAGACGGTTTCATTGAGTGGCATTTTTCGTCAAGAAGCTTCCCGATTGGAACTTAAATCTAACCAATGCAATACGGAGGGGATCAAGGTAGTTCGCTACAATGGGCGTGGCAGGGCGGGTCTAAGACCGTGAGGGTTAGAACTAAGGTGTTTCGTCTGAACACATTCCAGAGAAATATCGAGGGAGCAGCGAGAAGTTTGCGACGTTTCGTCTGTGGGGAAGAGGTTCTAGGGCGGGAAATATATCATCACCTGCAAGGACGCGGAGACACTTTTGGCCTCTATTAAAATTGGAAAGTGAAGACCGGGCAGCTTCTGCCCATACATGGTAGCAGTAATCCATTTTAGGCTCTTGTAAAAGTCGAGGCTTCAGGAGGACCGAACCGCTTATTCAAGCAGCACAGGAAACCGACCATGTTTCCAGCATCTTACGAATGCCACGAAATCTGGGTTAAGTTCACAATAGGTGCTCAAGGGAACGACTGCCATCCTAAGAGAGCACCCGTAGATTGTGATTGGTGAAAATTCAGGGCCCGCACGCTGAATATATATATATATATATAGTGTAACCCGGATATAAGAGAGTTGTCGGGACTGGAGAGGAAGTCTCTTATATCCGGGTTTCTCTTATATCCGGTTTTGGTCTATTTTATATACATTAACACAGGCTCTAATTTGGGGCCAGAGAAAATCTCTCTTATATCCGGGTTTCTCTTATATCCGGTCTCTTATATCCGGGTTACACTGTATATATATATATATATATATATATATATATATATATATATATATATGTGTGTGTGTGTGTGTGTGTGTATATAAATATAAATAAATATATATATGTATAATTATTTATATATTATATGCGCGGTACTTGTTAGAAAGCGTGAAACCCAGGGTCACAAACTCACATCTATCCAACCAAATATATATATATATATATATATATATATATATATATATATATATATATATATATATGCAGTGCATAGGGCAGCAGATCATTATTTAAATATATATTATTAAATATAACAGATAAGGAATGTTGTCTATTATGTCTGACCATGAACCTAAATCAAAGCAAACATTCGATCATTGGAACGGCACATAATACACATTTATTGTCTGCTATATTTAATAATAATAAATAAATAATAATAATAATAATATATATATATATATATATATATATATATATATATATATATATATAAGAAGAGAGAAACCGCAAATGTTTTTTTGGTTGTAATGTGTATTTTTTTAAATATATTATACTTTATTTTTATAAATTATGGAAAACAAACTATAATATATATTTTTAAGATATCCACATTACAACCAAAAAACAAATTCCGTTTTCTTTTTTGAAATATACTTTTTCTCTCGTTGGAACAACTATAACCTCTTCTCTCTCTCTCTCTCTCTCTCTCTCTCTCTCTCTCTCTCTCTCTCTCTATATATATATATATATATATATATATATATATATATATGTATGAATTAGTGAATATACATAATATCCAACGTCATGCACTTCATGCAATCTTCAGGTACATATTCACAATATTGTTTCCAACTCAGTTTGTGTAAACGTTATCATGAATGATTTATTATTCTTCCCCTGAGACAATTCTGTCCAAGAATGGTTCCTTTTTGTCACGTACCAACAAAGAAATCGCCACAGAAAAGCGATCTCGTTTGTTCTGTTCCGACAGAGAATGCGACACCTATGGGTCGATTTTGGAAACGAACCCAAATCTCTTCCAATGACGAAAGGTAGTTGAGATGTCGATTTTTAAACTCTTAGCAATCTCTTCCCTCGAAATATTCTGTTTATTCTTCCCGATGGCAAGCTGAGCGTCTTCGTCGACGTCGGAAGTTCGCCTGGGGCGTGGTTGATCATTTCGGTTAAAATCACCCTGGCGAAATTTGCCAAACCAATTTTGACCATCCAACTAAACCTCCTAAATGTTTGTTTTTTTTTTTGTCTCACTTCCGACGCTTGAACCTTTCCGAAATTCATGAAAGAGCATAATATGTCGAAAGCGCAATTTTTATCCTCCATCTTTAAGGCATTCATTTGGGGACAAAATATGGCACGCTGTTGTTCATGATGACGGTCGTCTTTGAGTATAGAATCCAGAGGTTAGCAGTGAATATTTCGAAGACAGTAGGGAAGCATAGTTCAGGTTAGCGGTGGATATCCCGGTAAAGTAACAGAGCGTAGTTCTTCCTTCTGTTCTTCTTCGCCTGACAAGCTGGCACTGGACATTCGGATAGAGTAAACAAAATGGCCGCCTTTATACACGACGGATTGAATGTTCTACGTCTTCTGATTGGTTAACCTTCTATTGGCGGACTATAAAATGAGTCAAGTCATTTGGGCTAACTCACTAGTACATAATACCCCAAAAACTGCAACACACGCAACTGAACGATGCAAGGTTTCAATCTAGAACACACCAGAAATCGACCCCCAAAACAAACGCCAGTGTCAAGTTCCGGTTATTTTATATTAACAATGAAAATCAAGCACGAGCTTTTGCAATGATATGATATTAATGCTTATATTATTAATATCTGTCATATTATTGTGCTATGGTCTATGTAAGTAAAATATTGCTTATATTATTGGGAAAGTAATCTACGCAAATTCATTAATTGAAACATATCAGCTGTTAAAATTATTTGGGAAACAAACAAGTAAACACTTTAGGAGTTTAACTATTTAAATACGAAACCCTATTAATTTATGCAATTAAACATTAGTTTAATTCTTTAAGTCCTCAACTCGACATAATATATCTTCATCGTGTACATTTTTGGCGCAAACTTTAAGAAACTTTCTTTAGATATTATGAGATACTAGGAACCACTAACCATGAAATATAACAAATAAGTAACCGTAGCAATGTCAGATAATGATTTTTGTGGTCGGCTAATTCCCGGGGCGGTCGATTTAGTATGAATTTCTATTGCATACAGAGCAAAACCCTAAACTCCAGAAGTACCTAACAAAAATAGACTATTCTTGATAATCTTTCAGTGCTATTTTTAAATTCATCCCGTTGCTGTTCGTTACAAGAATTTCTTTTATTTAATAAACCACTGTCAATCAAAAAGTAACGTATGTAATTGTCTTCCAAATGTATACTTAAATGCCGTGTATGATACATTCATCATTAAAATTGATTCAACAAAATGGAAATGACTTATGATTGAAGCTAATAATACAAGGAAGACTGTGATCATTTCTGTCGGATATTGCTTCTCCCTGTTTCAAGCCGGGTGTTGTTTATGGTCCTGATGGGCAGATTTTATTAACAACGTTGCTGATGAGGTTCTATCTGAATCAAAGTTTGCTTTCAGACATTGCAGGGGGGACGGTAAATCATGATCTTTTCTGTAAGGCAAACACAAAAGAATGCACTGAGCATAAGGCGAATCTGTATCGCGTTTTCGTTGATCTACTAAATACTTTTCATAATGTGAATAGAAATACTTTATAGAAGATTCTGAAGAGCTTGGATGCCCTGAAAAGTTTGTCACTGTTTTTATTAGGTTTCCATAAAACCCGTGTCAACGTATGTAGTAAGCTCACAGACACAATCTAGGTTGAAAACAAAGAAGTTATAATAACGCGTTGTACTTTACTATGTCTTTTTTTGTTATTTAAGGATGCTCACATGGGGTCTACATCAAATATTAAACAATTCATAAGATATCGAAGGTTTAATGCTAAAACATCGCCATTGTCATCAATAATACGCAATTTTTTGTACGTTGACGATTGTGATCTTCTTGCCTATTCCCAGAGTGGCATGCAATATCTCCTGGATTCCTGCTCGACGCCATGCAGCGAACTGTGTCTAACAATTAACCCGAGAAATACAGAAGTAATGTACCAACCTGTACCAGGTAAGTCGTCTACTCAGCGCCAAGTATATGTGTGTATGGCGATAAATTGCAAATTGTAAAAAGAAATGGTGGATTTAAGCAGGTCTGCAAATAAGAAAAATAGTCTTGACAACGGACTCCACCCTCCGACTGAAAGTAGTCAGTAATTTTATCTGAAAACTCAATAGACGTCTATAATCTCAGTACAGAATGCCGATTGAAACGAAGTTGAAGGTTTACAATACTTGTGTTTTGTTTTTGTATGACCTGGCTCACTTAGCGGAAACAAAGGAAAAGGCTAAAGCGAGTTCATCATCAGTGATCTTCGTCATATAATGAGTATCGGGTATAAATGAGTATCGGGTATATAATGAGTATAGGGTATATAATGAGTATTGGGTATATAATGAGTATAGAGTATATAATGAGTACCGGGTATATAATGAGTATAGGGTATATAATGAGTATCCTGTATATAATGAGTATAGAGTATATAATGAGTATAGAGTATATAATGATTATAGGGTATATAATGACCATAGGTTATATAATGAGTATAGGGCATATAATGAGTATCCGGTATATAATTAGTATAGGGTATATAATGAGCATCCAGTATATAATGATTATAGGGTATATAATGAATATCCAGTATATAATGAGTATAGTGTATATAATAAGTATCCGGTATATCATTAGAATAGGGTATATAATGAGTATAGGTTATATAATGATTATAGGGTATATAATGAGCATAGGGTATATAATGAATATCCGGTATAGAATGAGTATCCTGTATATAATGAGTATATTGTATATAATAAGTATCCGTTATATAATTAGTATAGGGTACATGAGTATCAGGTATATAATGAATATAGGGTATATAATGAGCATGCAGTATATAGTGAGTAATGAGTATCGGGTATATAATGTGTATAGGTAATATAATGAGTATCTGGTATATAATGAGTATCGGGTATATAATGAGTAATCTGGTAACAAATATCTGTGTGTGATGTTGATATCCTCCAATGTAATCGGTCTACTAGTTTAGAGTCTCTAGTATTTCCGGTACGATGGTACAATCATGTCATCAGAATGAAGGACACACAAACCGAAATTGAAATCGAAATTGAGGCATTAAAATTGCATCGAGCCCACTGGAGAAATATCCACACCTTGCAAAATGACTGGGAAAACTTAGCTATAGGTCAGAGGTCACCAGGTTTTCCTTCCCAAATCCCCCCCCCCCCCATTTAAAATATCTTTGAACCTTAAAACTCGCATTGCTGTTGGCAATTGAAATGTTAACTAAAAATGTATGAAAAGTTAAGAAATTTCGATCAGGTACAAAATTTCCTCCCACCGTTATCAGGTGCAGAATTTCCTCCCACCGTTATCAGGTGCAGAATTTCCTCCCACCGTTATCAGGTGCACAATAAATGCAAATAGAGCAAGCAATGCACAATGTAGCATTAAATGAGTCTCATCTTCGGTAAATGTTTCGAAGGCTTTTCGTTCTATTGATCGTCAAGCTCGGTGACTTTGTTTCATCTGCACCGAAGAATACAACATACATGTAGACTAACTAAAATTTAACTAAGTGCCATTTGCACGCCGACCCCCATTTGACTCTCTGGAACTCCTCACTGACTCATAGTGGTCGTGTTTGTCTAAGTAGAGCAGGCCTAAAAAGAATCAAAGGCCACAGAGAAAGCGAGAAGTCATTTACTACACGTTATACGGTATTTCTACTTCTAGCAAGTACGGAAAAGAATGTTCCTCGCTTTGTGGACTAAAACATCATATGAAATTTCACCAAAATAGTATTACTATATGTTATGGTCCGGTTCCTTGTACCACAGTGATAGTCCAAGGTAGAACCAATAAAGAAGAACTCGAATACGAATATGGAATAACACAGATATATTACAAACAGGGATATATATACAGAGAAGTAGAAAGTGTTAGTACGAACAATCAGGTTTAGTAGTAATTGTCTGAACGCGACTCTGTGTCGGACTGCCTCTGACTCGACTGATTGACTACTGATGGACTTCTGATGGATCTCACTCCAGACTTCAAACTGAACTCCCTGCTTCCTCTTGAGGCGCAGTATTTATTATGTATGGAATAGTCCATTATGTTATTATGGGTAAGGTCCCATAACACTATAGACACTGCAAGAGGTGCCCAACGTTAGCATATCTGCACCAGAGAGAATAAGCAATGTAGCCGGACATAAAAGCCATATACGTGCTGCTCATATTTGCGTATCAGTGAAGCAATATCATTACACGAAATGAATAGCTGTCATAATATTGTACTTACTTTCTCTCCACATTTTTTTAAGCAATTCACCCCAAGCAAGGCGGGAGTGCCACTAGCACGCAAGGGGTTACAGAGGATTGAGAACAAGAGTAAAAAGACATGTTTGCGGAAAGAGAAGGAAGGAGAACAAGATCAAGGTATCAGAAGATGTCGATTGACATTACACTTGAATATTTGAAGATTATAGTTATCATGGAAGCAAGTAAGAGGAAGAGAATACCACAGATGAGAAGTGTGAGAGAAGAAGCTGTTTGAGTAGAAGGGACGGTTATATTTAACCGTTTCTATGGTGAAAGAGTGGAACCTAGATACCAATCGAGTAGCTCGCTTAAATTCATGCAGTCTGGTAACCAGCGAAAGTAGCTCGTCGGGACAGCCGCCATGAAAATACTTATAGAAAAGACAGAGGGAAGCCACGGTACGTCTGTGAGAAAGCGACTGTAGGTTAGATGCCAGATCAGGACCTATCGCATTGCATATTCCTCTCTGGATTTAAGTCGGAAGTGATCGGACGACTTCTGAGGTGATGTTGAGTCATGCAATTTCGTTACCATTTTTTAAGTTCCCTACTAAGTGCATAATTTTCCGTTTGAATAGACCTCTCCATCATGTACCATAATTATTCAGTCTGTTACCGAAATAACATGATGGCCATAACATTCGACTGAAGTCTCCAGAATGCACTTCAAGTCAATCCTGGGCAATTTAGACCCGATGACATGATGGGTTATTCGGCTAGAGTATTCCATATTTTGCGGATACGTGCAATCAGTGAATCGATGCAAATGGGCATAATGCCATACAACGTAACATTTATCAGTCAATGACATGTTTAGGTAGATCAGCGCATACAACTCATACCACATGAAGAAACCATTATATTTATAAAAATAGAAGTTTCCTTCCATGACATTTATTTGAACAGAAAATTGGATCAAAACGTTAAGTGGTTAATGGCATCTCAACTGGAAAGGGGCGCTTAAATATGCAAGCAAACTTAATCTTCATCTTAAACTCTTCCATCTATGAAAATAAAAGCCAGAAGTAAATCTCCGAATGCTACTGAATTCTGTTGGCAATTTGAGAAACATTACCAAAAACGTTCTTATTAAATGGATGTGATTTTTGGCTGTACGACTGGCTCAATAGAAGACAGAAGTAGTGTAATCACATAAATATATAAGATAACGAACAAATAGAAGACGCTTATCAATTTGATATGTTACACTTTTATAAAAGCTTCATCAGAGACTGAATTATGGAAAAAAAAGAAGAAATTCTGCTATTGTTACTTTTGCGTTCTTGGATTTTCATTGGTTATTTCATTTTCATTTCCTCTTTTTCACCACATCTCAGTCTCTGATGAAGCTTTTATAAAACTGAAACATGTCAGATTGATGAACGTTTGTAAGTTGTTGTTTATCTTATTCAGTCGGATATCGATCCATATTTGATCTATATGTGATCGAAACTCATAACTATATAAGAAGAAATTACAGTGCATCTCTACCTACGATGATAGAGAACCTCATATACATCAAATTCACTACGGTAAACAATACTTTTCAGACTGCTGAGGAGTGCCCAGTGTATATATATATATAACAGAAAAGGAAAACTTATCTTAGCCGACTCGTTTTGTCCACTGACGGACTTTATCAAGGCAAATGTGATATATATATATATATATATATATATATATGTGTGTGTGTGTGTGTGTGTGTGTGTGTGTGTGTGTATTTTTTATAAAAATCCCTTTTCAGCCCTCTTTTAGTTTTAATCTAACACTTCTTTCTTCATATAACCCCAGTTTAATGTCATAAGGTTAACATCCGGGTTAATTTTATAAAACCTCTTCCCTTTATGGCTAATACCTTCCACCCTCCACTCACCATTGTCTGATTGAAACGTCGAAATGGATAAATTCTGTATCAGTTTTTCGACTGCTGTTGAAGTTAAATTTCTAATTCTGACACGAACACAGTCTATAAACCGGGGTTGAATAAGACTGACGTACTTCTCGTTGGTTGAAATAGATCTCCCCTCCCCAAATGAGGCAATTTTGGATTTTGTTGTGTAATATATATATATATATATATATATATATATATATATATATGGATTCTCTCGTCGGTTTCGACGTATGAGGATCCGACAGCTTCAGTTATGAAATTTTGTGCGATAATCTTAAGTGGCACTTAAGACCCGCTAGTGCTTTACAAAGGAGGCCACATAAGGGGCAAGAGTGAGGATTGTGAGATGAGCTCACTGTTAGATTGGCTGACCTTTTAGATCTTGCTCTGGCTTCTTGAAGATGATTCAGATTTAAAACTACTGAGTCCACTAAAACACGTTGATCTCCATTATACCCGCTCCAAGGCTAAGCGCTCAAGGGTGTTATGTAGTATATTGACAGCTGACGAATTGCTCTTCAGCTTGTCTTTGTATCTTAATCATGGGCGTCCTACATTCCTGTAGCCCTGATCTAACTGGCTGTGCATTAGGATCTTGGGTATCCTGTCATCAGGCATTCTGAAAACAAGACCAGTCCATCGTAATATATATGGGGAGTATTAAAAATACTTTTACAAATTTTAGGAGCAAGTTGTTTAAACCAAAATCCTTCATTTTTTAATTAAGTTTAAAGAAAGTTTACGATAGCTGCCGCTGTGTTGCCATGTAGTCTAGTTTGTCATTCGTGTATATTTGTGGCTAGTCTGTCTTCGACGTTTAACGTATATAGTACTGATTTAGCTGAGAAGTGTTGCATTTAACAATGGCAGGATATTCATATCGTGAGCAGGCAGACATGATTTTTACATACGATCGAGCAAATGGTAATGGACACAAAACGGCACGGCTGTATGAGACTGCGTTTTCAAACCGAAGGCAGCCGATATATCCAACTTTTGTTGTTGTTTATCATCGCGTTGCTGGTGGCACCACAAACTATGGATCGAAGAAGAGAAGACCATGATCCGCTCGTACCTCTGACCACGAAGAACACATTCTGCAGGCTGACAGAAACGATTCAGGTATCAGGACACGTCAAGTGACCCTAGCATGTTGTACAACTCATAGTACCGCATGGAAGGTACTTCAAGTGCAGCTCATGTATCCGTATTATTTGCAATATGTGCAGGGTCTTTCACCCTCTGAACACTCACCACGGGAGAATTTTTGCCGATGGCGTATTGAACAAACTGCCGATCCGTTGCTCGTCTCTTCAGTATTGTTTACGGATAAGGCAACGTTTGGAAGAGATTGGATTAACAAATTTACACAACCAACAGTTGTGGACGGATCCCCATGGTACAATACAGGCGAGACACCAGCATCAGTTTATGATTAATGTGTGGGCTGGAATTGTAGGTGACTGTATATATGGATTGATAAGAGAACAAATGAAGAATAAGACATGGTAAGTATACTTAACTAAACTCTCACTCACTCAAGCCCACTCCACTGAGAAGTATAAAGTCATAGCTCTTAACACGCTAGGCGTTGATGTGGTTTCCGTAGCAAATAGGTTTTACTGGATGGAAGTTGTTAACCACTTGTCCGCCAGCTTTTTTTTAATCCAGAGTAGTTGTTCTACCAGACTGGTTGCCAACCTAGGCTGAAGAACCCTGTGGATATTATTGTTTGACCCATAGCTAGGGAAAGAAGAGATGGATTTATATCTTTCATGAGGTAATCCGTATCAGTTGCAATATGTGCAGAGTTTTTCAACCTCTGATTACTCACCACGTGAGAACTTTTGTCGAGGGTTTATTGCCGAAACTGCAGATCCGTTGCTCGTCTCTTCAGTCTTGTTTACGGATAAGGCAACGTTTGGAAGAGGTTGGATTAACAAATACGGAATACGGGCTAGACATCAGCATCAGTTTATGATTAATGTATGGGCTGGAATTGTAGGTCTTACACGAGATGCCTACAGGGAGTTCATTTCAAATGCAACTCCAGACCTGCTAGACGTTGTACCCTTACTAATACGAAGATGCATGTGTTTCATGCTTGATGGGGCTCCAGCATATTTTAGTGAAATTGCTCGCGATGCACTGGTTGACATCTGTCATGAAAGATGGATAGGTAGGGGAGTACCAGTTCCATAGCCTGAACGTTCCCCCAACGCCAATCCTTTGGATTTTTAGCTGTGAACTCACCTAAAAGTATTGTAATAATGCAGAGACGCTTAATCAACGTGTTATCGGGACCTGGGAAACCATTCCAGCCCATGTGGAAATATTTGAAAGTTTCCGCCAGTCAATTATCCGACGGGTGCATGAGTGTATAGAAGGAAGCGGGGGACATGTTGAACATTTGTTATGAGTTGTTTTGTTGAGGTACAACAATAGCCATTTGGACATGAGTTTATATCGAGATTTTACCTTGTTTTGGTGTCAAGAACCCTCTCCCCAAATTTTTAAAAATAGTTTAGAATGTATCTTGGATTTAACAATAAACTTTAAGCTTAGTAAAAAAAAAAAAAAAAAAAAAAAAATTCAAAAACAAAGAATTTACGGACATATGTTTATATGAACCTTTGCTCTTGGTGTGAGGAACTCGCCACCGAAGTTTGAATAATTATGTTTGATACACGCTATATATATATATATATATATATATATGTGTGTGTGTGTGTGTGTGTGTGTGTGTGTGTGTGTGTGTATTTAATAGGCCGATTTATTATGAGTAATAAAAAGACAACAAAATGATAAAAATATTGTCAATAAGATTGATGATATTTATTATATATTAGTAGAACCATTGACTAAACTGAATCACGAAGAGAAAAACTTCAAAACTGCAATTTTCGGACACGCCTGTGTCCTTTTTCAACGAGACAAGAAATAGACAATGAAATGGGATTCACTCTTCCGAAGAAAATTTTCTGTTGATTTTTTCTTTATGTGTTGTATTACTGTAAGAACTTTGATAGGTTTGACCTAATAATTTGTAATCTAAATCCCAGTTTAAACCTTTAATGTGTGATTCTATTTTGATTTACGTCTTTCTTGTTGGTATTACTATTATTTTATACATACATATACGCACACACACCCACCCACACACACACACACACACACACACACACACACACACACACATATATATATATATATATATATATATATATATATATAGTCATTTATTGTTATAAACTTCAATCTTCCATGAATCTCGTACATTCATAACTGCTCTGGCGTATCGAATGTAAACAAATGACGTCATATATTAAGAAATGGACAAGGTCCGACAATTTATTTATTAAAGACATTTTTATGTTTATGCCTTAACCGTCTCGGCCACAAAGGTTCTTTGTGGCCGAGACGGTTCGAATCCTGTCAAAGAACGAATATTTTCTATGAAAATTTCTCGGACATTCAGGCCGGTAAATGTTATTTAATACTGTTTATCATAAACAGAGCATTTGCTTAAATACTTGTATCTATAAATAACAACGTTAAACATAAAAATGTCTTTAATAAATAAATTGTCGGACCTTGTCCATTTCTTAACATATGACGCCATTTGTTTACATTCGATACGCCAGAGCAGTTAGGAATGTACAAGATTCATGGAAGATTGAAGTTAATAAGCAGTAAATTAGATCTTGTCTACCGAAAGGTTCTCTGTGGCCGAGACGGTTAAGGCACGTCAGTGTATATGACGGTTCCGTATAGGATGCAGGTTCGAATCCTGTCAAAGAACGAATATTTTCTATGAAAATTTCTCGGACATTCAGGCCGGTAAATGTTATTTAATACTGTTTATCATAAACAGATCATTTGCTTAAATACTTGTATCTATAAATAACAACGTTAAACATAAAAATGTCTTTAATATATATATATATATATATATATATATATTGAAGTCAATGCTCAGAAGCGACAGACTGTTTCATACTAGACGCAATCATCAGGACACCATGATTGTGTCTAGCATGAAACAGGCTGTCCCCTCTGAATGTTGACTTAAATGTTCACTTTCATATTTACATACGCTCTATCCCTAATATTGAGCACTTTATTCCATAAACATAGCACACCTTAAAACTATATTTCTTCCTGTATATATATATATATATATATATATATATATATGGGACTCTCGCTTTCCCTCTCTCTCTCTCTCTCCATATATATATATATATATATATATATATATATATATATAAAGAAAGAGAATGAGAATGAGACAATATCAGGCGATACTCAGTGATAGTAATTAAAAAAGAAACTCCTAAAAGGAGTCATGGGTGACTAGGGAATTGTTTAACCCAATGCGCGAATGAAAAACCTGAATGGTGCCTAAAATGAAACGAAAGTGTCAAAGTGGACGAAAGAGATAAAAATTAAAAGTAGATATATAAGTCAAAATAAACTTCTTCGCTGCTTATTGTTTTCGTCAGTTGTCAAAATTGATTTTCTAGAATACTGAACGGCCAGACACTAAAAAGATGAAGCAGCCATGGAATTTGTGTTACGCCCTTTTCCTTCTTCCGTACTCTAGACACATACTTTCACTTCCCCCCACACACATTTACACGCTTGCAAATGTATAATGTGTTAAGTACACGCATTTATGTCCACATATATGATTTCATGTTTGTTTTATGCCTATGCACTTGTAGCCTTTTAAAAAAAAACTTACAAAGCTAGCTTTCTCTCTGAATTTTCGAGGTGAGGAATTATCGTTGTATAGAGAGTGACTAATATCCGCATCTTTTCTATTATTACCCTATCGTTTCGACCGTAATGTACTCCGGTTTTCTTCACCTAAAAGACTGCACCTGCCGTCACAATAACAGGGATTTCAACGAGAACATGATTCATTAGCAACGGTCTACGAAACATTGCTATTTACTGATCTTTCTGTATGAGGCGCTCTCAAAAGGTATATAGGTACAAGCTGGTGCACATTTTGACAGCTAGGTCTCATAATTTTACTTTTGAAATTAATTTACTAGATGGAACCGTAAGTTCTATGCTAATAATTTCTTCTCTTGCTTTTGCAACTCACTTCTAGCTTAGTGCTTTCGATCTTCAAAAAGTTAAATATCATGTCAATCTTCATTTTCGTTCTCCTCGAGTCCTCTTCTTTTATTTTCCTCTCTCCTTAATAACGGAATATTGCCCTTTCTCTAGCCTAGGCGCCGCCAGTTTTTCGGCATAAATTTTAAAAGGTTTAAAATGAATTTTTAAAAATGAAAAGCATTCTTGAAGATTTCATTTCAGCTTTAATTGAAAGCTAAAGGACTAAATTTATTATTTCCAGTAAGTAAAATATTCTGGTGTATTTCAGATAGAAATTATACAGATATGAATGTCAAATATTTGCTCGATTTCTTAAAATTTTCTTAAAAGCGGCCATTTTCTTAATTTTAAGAAATTTGTAAACAAAATAAATTTATCGATTTTAAAACTCTTCCAATATATATATATTTATATATATATGTGATAAAAAGGCTTAAACACTAATATTCCATGGTCATAATTTATTCCATTGGAATCGTAAATACGATCCAATTCATCAGGCCCACAAATTCAAAAAGAAAACAGAAAAAACAACTATGTAAAAAAGAATGTTTTTTACCAAAATTTTCTAAAAAAATTCAAAAATAATTTCATTCATTTGTGAATAAAGTCCTGAAAATTTCATAAAATTCGGACAACTATTTGATTTTTACAAGAATTTTTAAATCAATGTGTTTTCAAGGGAAAAAAACACAATATAATTATTACGCCACTCTGATGACGTAAACAAAACAAGATTTTAACCAAAATTTCGAAGTTAGAAAGGATTAAAAAAATAATAATAAAATACTTTGGTCTTTCATCTTAATAATAACATAAACATTTTGACGATAAAACTTTATTTTTGTTAAGTTTGTTGTCTTTTCCATTACGCTATGCTGTTTCCCTGCAAAAAAGTGGAGGCACCTTGCGTCTTTTTAGCTCTATGACTTTTCTCAGGTTGAAAGGATTGAAATAAATTAACCGTTGATTCAATTATGCATATAAGTTTTTGATATACATATGTTTATTTATTAATGCGAGTTAGTCTAACAAAAGGATAATATTAGAATGGGGTCAATGAGTGTCGATGAAACTCACTTCACTGAGATAGTTGGAAATATGATGTGTATACTTGAATCATGAATTTATTGCTGTTGACCATCACCTGTTATTTATTGATATTTGTGTATATTATATATCGAAGGCATGAAAGGCAGGGGGAAACTGTAGGTAAGCTACGTAATGATGTTGTGTAAATGAACAGCAGAAGAGGGGTCATGAATGATAGCAAGGGGTGAAACATTGCTTTAGAGCTGCAAAAGCCGTAGAGAGTCCTGAAAGGAATAAAGGAAGGAAGTTTTATACAAATATGTACTGTACAGTGGTGAATCTGTACATATGCGTGCGGGACCCTGACAGCGTTCGTGCGCGGCTGGTGTTGGGTAGAGTGCGAGCAACATTGCGATGTTGATAGATAATGAAGTAAAACAGAAACAAGATTGCCAAATAGAAATTAAGAAAAGAAGGCAAATTTAAAGAAAATATTTGCCGTTAATCTTCTTGTGATAATAAATCCTTTGAAACTTCTCGTGAATGAAACGTCTGCAGAGATTTCAAGGTAAATATTTGGAAGAAAACGGGAAAGAGTAAAAGAAAAGAAACTGTGAAAACATATGACGCATTTTGTCTCAATATATATATATATATATATATATATATATATATATATATATATATATATGCCATTAACTTTACTAATCTACTTTTTGTATGAATGATTCATTGTAATATAAATTGAACTGCACTACATATTTGATTTAAAAGAACTGATCCAACGTGCAAAATTTCGGGATAAGAGCTGAGACATTAATCTATTTATTGAACAATTTAGTTCATGCTACATTGACTGATAAACTCCTACAACAATAAAATTCTCAAATTACCATATTAGTAAAAAACGCACTCTCAAATTTACCAAAAAATTCAACCTTAGCGTTGCGACTGCATGCTCCAAAAGTTTTTATCCGTTAACAATAACACATTTCTAAAAAAACACATTTCGATGCATCTCCAATGCTACCTGGATTTACTAAAAACAAAATAATTTTCATGCCTGAGGATGACTGTATGTAAAGTTGAAAGTACTAGCAGATTGAAAAAAAATGAAATTATACAGCTTGTAGTTATTAAAAACAAGGATCATAACATTCATCGAGTGGTTCGTAGTGGTTCGCAACTTCAAAATTTTGTTTGCGAAGAGCTTACGCCATTTGATATGATTAACTTTACTAATCTACTTTTTGTATCAATGATTCATTATATATATACATATATATATATATATATATATATATATATATATATATATATATATATATATATATATATATATATATATATATATATATATATATATATATATATATATATATATATATAAACGTAATATATTATATATATATATATATATATATATATATATATCGTTATTTTAGGATATTAAAACAACATGTAAAATCGCCACAATTACATTTGTGTTTCGACGCATACCAGTGCGTCTCTTCAGGCGATTGCAAATTACTGGCTAGTAATTTGCAATCGCTTGAAGAGACACATTGGCATGTTGTTGTAATATACTAAAATAAATCATATTGCTTTTTACTTTGTATTGTGCCTTCCTTTAAATTAAATGTACGAACATTGAAATTGTACTCTAAACGTTCTCATCTTTTTTTTATATATATATATATATATATATATATATATATAATATTAAGTGAACATATGTCAACACCTAGAGGCGACAGTCTGTTTCATGCTAGATACAATCGTCAGGTTACCCTGCATCATGCATTTAGCATGAAACAGACTGTCGCCTCTAAGTGTTGACTTCCAATTCACTTTATATTTACACACTCTATCTTGGATATTGAGCACTTTATCCCATAAATATAGCACACCTTAAGACTATATTTCTTCATATATATATATATATATATATATATATATATATATATATATATATATATATATATATATATATATATATGATTGTATGTCTGTATGTGTGAGCTTGGATCAATATGTCCGTAGTTAGGAGCTGAATTTTGATTTCCTATTTTCAAGGTATATTGTTCGGTCTGTAGGATTAACATTAACCACGGAATGGAGGACATCGAAATTGAAGAATTTTCTGCTCAGAAATAAATAAGGCATCTATAAAATAAATGCTTTATTCATAAATTGGCTAAGAATTTATTGATGCATTTTTGTATATAAACTGAAGTGACAAAAAATACAGTTTTCGCCTGACGAAGAGGAAATACATTAAAGATACTTCTAAAGTCTTCTACTACCACAGATATCTCATTTAATGGCAAACGAAAAGCGTACAAAATCAGCAAAAAAGAAAAAGTCTGTATGAGTTCAAAACTACATACATTGTATTTACCGACAAACTAATATAAATTTGAGAGAATCACAGAGAGTAAAACAGAGAACAAACTTTACATGAAAAGCAAGAGTCTACCAAATAGAATTGAACCAATGTAACCCCCAGATATACAGACAATTGGTGTACATAATTGATTAGTTGGTTTTGTTTTGAGGCATATCAACATCAATAAGTTATTTAATTCCGAAATCTAAATATTTTGCACGCAATTTTATTTACTAAATAAGTATTTGTTATTTGAATCATTAAACTGTTTTTAAAACAGTGGAAGTATTTTCACTATTTACATTATTCGGATTATTGTTCTCATCTTTGTCGCCATGTTTATCACAAGGTTTCGGCCGTTGTACGCTCCAACCTTCTTCAGGTGGTTGGAATGTCGAACTGAACCCTTTATTTCACTCATTGTGATAGACTGTTCTAGTTCCGCGTGCCATGTTTAATGGATGTCAGTTATCTCCTGTTAATTTCCCTCTGAAAGTTCTCCACCGCCTTAACCAGGTATTGAACTCACACTCTTTGGGTCCTGTCACTGAATCTAACTAACGAATTTATCCACTTTGGCGACAAAGATGAGGACAATAGTCCGAATAATGTAAATAATGTGCATAATACCTCATCTCAGAAATATAGACAGATACTGGAAGTATTTTGTATGTTAAATAATAAAACTTTTAATTCCCACCCCTCAAAAAAAAATGAATGAAAATTTATTGTACTAAGCTACGCACCCTAGTAAAAACAACTGTACTTTGTACCCCCTTACCTGTTTGCACTTCCCCAAAATTTGGTTTTCATTGGTTAATGTATGGCTATTTTAGAGGATGTGAGGGACGGACGGACTAATGGAAGTCACAGAAATTTATACATAGATTTTTTTTTTTTGGAGATGATAATGTTTTTAGTGATACAAATCTTACTAATTAACCCATATCTGGGGGAGAAGAGGTAGATTCATACATTTCTTAAATGTACTTTCGCGTAAGTGAATATAACGAACCCAACTGGAATTGAAACTCGGATGTCTGATTAACAATTCACAGTCAGTATGCATTACACCACCCACATATCCAAGGTTACAGCATCTGGTTGATATTTCCAAGTGGTCACCCAGTACTAACCAAGTTTGACGTTGCTTATCTTCTGTAATCATACGGCAACAGGTGTTTCAACGTAATGTGACCATAAGCCGGTGGCCATAGTATATACCAAAAACCTTACGTAGACCATCTTTCTCCTAGACTGGTTGCCAACCACGTCTAAAGAGCACAGTCTGGCCTGCTATTTAGCTCGTACTCAAGAATGCATACATTTCCCAAAGGTAATTGCACGTAATTGGTGATCTACCACTCTACGCGCATTATATATATATATATATATATATATATATATATATATATATATATATATATATATATCGTGGCTGTCCTCTCGGTTTCGAGCGTGACCACCTCCTTTATTTCATGTCCTCACCCCACTACTCCCCTCAAATTCTATGTATTCGCAGGTGACTCTTCAGGCCAGCCAAACTGCGACAAATTTTGCCATAGAATTGGTATACCCAATCAGTTTTGTTTACAGTGACATTATTCGGGTGCACACTAGGTTTTGCACATTTACGCAAATGGCTTTTAAAGCCGGCAAAAGATAAGCACAATTTTCCGCATATGTCACAATTAATCTGGTGAATTTGTGGACCCGGTGCTGGACCCTGTTCGCCTTTACGAATCAGACGTTTGTAGGCACTGTACTGCATACGGCCATTCTCAAAGGACTCAATGCCTTCGTGAATATATATATATATATATATATATATATATATATATATATATATATATATATATATATATATATATAAGCATTTGATATTATAACATTTTTGGTTACTCCTGTAGTCATCCTCGGTGCTTGCTAATAATTTTTTTTTTTTGTTTTTAAAACGTTTAAAAAATTATTCACTCACTATCACTGTGGAAAGTTACGGAAGTGGCCAAAAATTTACAAAAATTTTACTATGTAAACTAAACTATTAAAATACTTTTTAAGTTTTATATTTAGGAAGTATTAGACATAAACAAGAAAATGCTGAGAGACATTAAGCGTTTATAGTTTATACCTACAATATTTAATGACATGAATAACCTCGAATAATAATAATAATAATAATAATAGAATATACAAAAAAAAAATGCTTTCACACGTAAAGCTCAAATATTACGAAGAGCTTTATCTATGTAAAATATGTGTGATCTTAGTTTTTTTTCTTTTTTTACAAAAATGATCAGTGGAAAAATCATGAAGTCGTTTCTGATCTTAGTATCTGGTTGGGACCCGTAAATAAATGTGCTTACAACAGAAACCCAAGGAAATAATAATAATAATAATAATAATAATAATAATAATAATAATTCCAGACAGTTTATCACACAACATGCTTGTGCATTCACAAACAATCCATGTCCTTCTCAATAAAATTCAGCAGTTTGTACTGGGTTACGTGGTATCAGCGACAGTAAGTAATTCCTGATATGACCTTTTGAATGCGGTCGATTCATGTTTTCCCAAATGTATTAGACCCAAGAACAAATAATTTGTGAAGCAGACCCCCGCGTAGACGCTCCCCTGAACACTAAAGTCTTAACCACTTCAAGTCAAGTGTCACTTGTTATCTATTTCTTTATTCTCATAAACTCCCCATCCTACCACCTCATTCATCATAGCCATTATTGTATTGGGTGAACTTCAGTATAAAAATTCCGTCAGTTGCTAAGTGTATTTCCACTGTCAGAGTTCAATTTATATATATATATATATATATATATATATATATATATATATATATATATATATATATATATATATATATATATATATATATATATATATATATATATATATATATATATATATATATATATATATATATAAACATTAGGCAGCATATAATTTACATACAAAAGAAATCTTACACAACTGTCAGTAATAGCAGATATTCAAAAAACATCTTTCGGTCGACATACAGGTATATCGTCTCAAGTTTTTGATTTTATAAGGAAAAAAAAACATGCCTGATGATGAATAGAAGACTATTCGTAAGTACTAGCATTTTAACATCAAATAAACTGAAAACTACAGACAACAAGTTTATCGATGAGGATCAACTCGCACTATGGATGAACAGTATTTTAATGCATATATTATGTTTTCTAGCGATGGATGTCGCCAATAATCGCATTAATACTTCTGATTGATTCTATGTGTGATTATTTCTTTGTATATATATATATATATATATATATATATATATATATATATGCAGCATATTTTCATTAAAACAGGTTTCATTGAATAATTTAGATATATTGTGTCTATTTTGATACTGATCCTTTCCAGTTCTGTAATTAGCTTCTTCGTGTTAAGATGAAATTCGCCGTAGTTTTTCTAACCCAAGTACTTTCGATCTTTTCCACGATCATCTTCAGGGATACATTATTAAAACAAACTTAAAATAAAATCTACATTCTCTTGTGATAGAGATTTAGGGCAAAAAACACGTACGGACGAGCTGTGTTATAGTTATTTTGAAATTTTGTTGATCAATTTCATCTGAACATCAAGAAGCTGATTAGATAACTGGAAATGATTAGTATAAAACAAATAGTCACATTATGTCTATATTATTCAGTGAAACACACACACAAATGCATATATATATATATATATATATATATATATATATATATATATATATATATATTTGAATAAAAGACAGACCATGTTAAGATTCCATGTAATAATAAGATTCCATGTAATAAGCTTATTTCACCATAAGATTCCATGTAATAAGCTATTTCACCATAAGATTCCATGTAATAAGCTATTTCACCATTGAGCTCTCTGGATATCATCCTCCTCAGGTCTACCCATACGGATTACCTAAGTTTGCATAAACTATATATATATATATATATATATATATATATATATATATATAATTATTTATTTAAAAATATGATTCCTTCAGCAAAAATAGGAAAGAACTCGTTAGATAAATAATCCAAAGTTCTTTAGTATTTTTGTTATTATTTTAAAAAAACAGTGATCGACACAAAACCCTAAATATAATTATTTATTTAAAAATATAATTATTTTTTTAATAATTTTTTAATGCTGACAAAAATTTTTAATATTTTGTTTTGTCAAAAATCTGTTTCTGCTAATATATTTCCTTCAAAATTGTATTGCTGGTAATATTTTTTTTCCAAAAAAGTTTTCCTGGTAATAGTTAACTATTTACCCATAGCTGGGACCCTAACAGGTTCTACCACTCCGGGTCAGAGTGAACCTGGGAACACCAGCAATTAAGAGATCCTCAAAGCCTCCTGATCAAAGGTTTTGCTGCTGGACATAGTTTAACGTCTTATCCAGGACGATATATATATATATATATATATATATATATATATATATATATAGAGAGAGAGAGAGAGGGAGAGAGAGAGAGAGAGAGAGAGAGAGACTCGGGTATTAAATATTTGTTTTAAAATAATTCTCTAATGTATTTTAACCAAATACTTCTTGGTGTAACTTTTTGTCTTATATCACTAACTTTCACCAGATGCTGTTGCTGTCACGTGACCAGATGCTGTACAATAAAAAGATGTCTTACTCGAGTGTTCTACAAAAGTAAATTTGAACTTCTTTAAGTGCCGTCTCCCTTCAGCGCGTAGGCGATCATGGCTCTCCACAACTTCCTGTCCCTTAATAAACTTTGTCTTTCTGTTATTTCTCGCAAGCCCTGTTCTGCCATCTATTTATTTATTCAAGCTCATTAAGTTGTTTTCCTCTGTCCTCCTTACCCTCTATCTGTCCTGTGAGTATCAGATTTTCCAAGCCCTCCTTCCTCATTATGTGTCCCAGAAACTTCAATTGTCTCTTTATGATGTTAATTATTAGTTTCCTTTTTGTTTCCATTTTCCTCAAAACTTTGTCATTTCTGTACATGGTATACTCAGCATCCTTCTGTAGAACCACATTTCTGTTGCTTCAAGTCTCCCCTTCATCTTTGAGAAGATCGTCCAGAATTCACTGCCAAGATAGGACAGATATCATGTAGCAATTTAAGACTCTTTTCCTTAATTGAATTCGTTATTGATGTGAGTAGTCGATGTCTGTCATGTCAAGTCTCCCGTTTCCCATTAGAGTCGTATGAGTATAACATATACTGCAGCTGTAGAAGCAGTGGTGTGTCTAGAGCAAGATCTATCTTGGTTTTGAATTCAGTGTTTTCCTTCTCCTAGACTGGTTGCAACCGTTGACAAGAGAGTCCCATAGCTACAGGAAAGTAAATTCATGCTTTTCCGAAGAGCTTAAGGGCGAAGTGAACGTAACAGAATCGACCGGAATTTGAACTCAGCGCGCCAACTTTAATTTCCACGTCAATGACCATTTCACTGTCCGTACATTGTTACTAACAAACTCTGCGATGTTCAAATATAAGTAAAAGGGAGAATTTGAAATGTTGATTTTCAAAAACCCGCCATATTTGGAAGACTAAAATAATACAATCTTAATGGTCAAAATATCATCATTTAAAAACGTGTGATCTACCGTTCTAAGCTTTCTAAATACCTAGCAGAATAAATATGTTTTATCAGGTTAATATTTGATAATTATGTATATTTTTAACTTCAAAGTTCTTGCAATCGATTTTATTGCCATCTAATTTTACAAACAGTTGACTTGCATTTGTTAATAGGGAAAACGTATCGAAAGCTTATGACTTGGCAATTTTCTCCTAACCTAAACAAATACAAGTTAAGAAAAAAAAGTTTCATTTATTTTTTAAAATTTCATAAGGTTTTTGATTAAATCGAAAATCTCTGTTATTTTTCTTTTCGTTTACGGAAGCGAATAATTCACTAATTTTTTCTTGTTTCTGTTTTATTTTTCCTTCCTTTTTTTCTTTTATTTCTCACAGCCACAACCAATGGGCTAATTCCAAACGTCCAGTCTCACCAACCCATACCTGCGCCAGCGAACACAGGGCCACAAAAAAAAAAAAAAAATTATTCGCTGAAAAGCGCGCCAAAACTCAAGTGCCATCGTGGACGCTAAGAGCCGGAAATCACTGGCGACACGGGCGAAAGGGATGTCGGCTGAATGTCGCCAAACATGGCCCCGTCTCTTCCAAAATCCGACCGACAAAGTTGTAAGTTAAAAAGATCAACAACGACGACGAGGAGGAGAACAAGGAAATAAATCTATATTCCGAAATAGAATGAGAAGAGGAAATTGAAAGAAAAGTATGAAAAGAGAAAGGGAAAATGAAAAAGATAAAGAAGGAAAAAAAAAAAGAAAAGAAAATTGGATAAAATAGAGAAGAGGAGACTGGAGAGGAGGAGATGGAAGAGAAGGAGAGAAAGAAAAGACAAAAGGTGGGGGATGAAATGGAAGACAATATAAAAGAAAAGGTACAGGAAAAAAGAAGCGGAGAAAGAGAAGGAGGAGAGAATGGAAGTAGAGGAAATGAAGAAAAAGAGATTGGAGATGAGGGGGTGAAAGAGGAGGAGATGGAAGAAGACGTGATGTAAGAAGAATAGGTGTGTGTAGAAAGTAGATAGTAGAAGGGGTGATTGATGAATAGGGGAGAAAGAGAAAAAGAAAAGGCAAACGAAAAGAAGAGGAGATGATTCTGAGGGGATAGAAAAATGAAATGAGATGTAAGAAGAGGAAAGAGAAAAAAATTCGAGAAAGAAAAGATAAAAAAAGGGGGATGGGAAAATAGGGTATGGAAAAAAAAAAAAAACGAAGCCGGAAGTAGAAATGAAAGAAGAAGATGCAAATGGAAAAAAGAAGAAGAAAATGAAATCGGGATATAGACACGGAGTAAAGTGATGAAATTTGAAGAAGATTTGACTGAAAAAGAGCGGATTGAAAAGATAAAAATGAGGGAAGAAAATTAGACCAACAAAGAATTAATTGGGAAAATATAAGAAACTCAGATTTTTAAAAAAAAAAAAGGGGAGATGCAGTGGGGGGGAGAAAATGAAAAGCTCGAGGACAAGAATAAGAAGGAAGACAAGATTAAAGATGGGACGAAGAAATGGAAACAAAAAAAAGGAGAAATGAAAGAGAAAATGCGAGAAGATGAAATGGGGTAAAGGAGTTGAAATAAGATATGTAAAAAAGAAGATAGAATAATTATTGAATATATTTGAACAGCGATTTATCATTTATGGAGGTTTGTTTTTATTGAAATCTATGCTTCAAACCATTTCTCTGGTTTTCAGGGTGGGGGATATTGAGAAAAAAATTGTCCAATGTCTTCTAAGCGCTTTCATTAATTCGTATTTTCTCCATTTCTTTATCATGACTAAAGATTACAGAAACCATTTCCATTCAAATTAAACAATAACCCATAAATAAAGATAAGTATAGTTTGAGAGTCCGCCCTTATGAATGCATATATATATATTGTCATCCACAGACAGACTATTTCGCTGTATCACAGCTCATCAGTGTGGCTAGACATCCGGTTGCCTCTAGCTAGGATCGAAACCTGATTGAATTGGCGCCCGTCGGGGATTCTACCACTAAGCCGTTGGCACACGGCAGGGATGAAGGCGAATTTTAAGTGTATTTATTTTTAGATAAACACCTAGTGACTGAGAGAACTCAATTCGATTTACCAAAGAGTATATATATATATATATATATATATATATATATATATATATATATATATATATATATATATATATATATATATATATATATATGAAGAAATATAGCCTAAAGATGTGCTGTATTTATGGGATAAAGTGCTCAATATCAGAGATAGAGCGTGTGTAAATATAAAAGTGAACATAGAAGTCAACACTTAGAGGCGACAGTCTGTTTCATGCTAGACGCAATCGTCAGGCCTGAGAGAGAGAGAGAAAGAGAGAGAGAGAAATAGAGAGAGAGTAAAATCCCTCATATCTGGAATCCCTCATATCCGGAGTGTCTCATATCCGGAATCCCGCATATCCGGACATGATTTTGATGTGTATATTTGAATTATTTCGGTGATATGTAACTGATTTGAAACTTCCGTTTTTCAGGAAATTTACTTTGAATAATTGCTTATTTCACCCTAATGGCTTACATTGGTGCAAAAGATGATGGGAATAAGAGGAAAAGAATAACTTTGAAGTTATCACAAAAAGTGGAAATTTTAAACAGACTAGACGCTGGTGAAAGTTCATTGTAATAATGGATGATTTCATCATAGGAAAGTCAATATTGTATGATATAAAATGTTGCAGAGAAACTATTCTCCAGCGTTCACGCTGTCACAATGAACAAGGAAATAAAAAAAAACATCATTATGATGAAAACTGGACTGAAATTGAAAAAAGATGTCAGTTTTATGGAAAGAGAGCCAGTATTCAGCTATGACGACTGCAATAACACACGCGGTGTTAAAATTTTCTTTCGTTTAAAAACTTTCAAGAACAAAAGTAAAACGAAATGCAGAAAAAGTTGAGAATGACATTAGAAGAGAAAGAATCATCATGCAACAGCGATTTAAAAAATCCTCATGACATTATTTGTTTTGCATACGTGGCATACTTGATTTAATGAATTTTCATTAATATTACATAATTTATTTCTTTTTCCTAAAAATCAATTCCGTTATATTTCACTAACCATTAACTTATTTTGTTTACTATAAAATATTGAAAATAAATGTTAAATCTAATTTCAGTTTTTTTTAATGTTAATCTAAATATAACCCCTCATATCCGGACTTAGTAACCAATTCCTCATATCAGGAAGGCGATCTTAATCCAGCTTCTATCACACACACACACACACACACACACACACATATATATATATATATATATATATATATGTGTGTGTGTGTACACTGAGTCAACACCAATTTGCGACAGTCTGTTTAAGGCTTCAACGCAATCTTCAGGCCATTTTCATACGTTTAATCTCTGGCACTGAGCACTTTTTACTCATAATATATATATATATATATATATATATATATATATATATATATATATGTATGTGTGTGTGTTTATTTATTATTATTATATTATTGTTATCATTATTATCTCTCTCTCTCTCTATCTCTATCTATCTATCTATCTATACACACACACACACACACACACACACACACACACACATACACATATATATATATATATATATATATATATATATATTATATTTATTTATTTAAAATATGGTTATTTTCGCACAGTTCCAACCATGTTTGGTTGAACTGTGTAGCGAAAATAACCATATTTTAAATCAATTAATTTATAATATTAATGCTCTGTAAATTTACATTGAGCACTATTTTGTAAAAATAAAATATCTATAAGAACACCGGATTTTATATCTTACTGTTCTTTCTCTTTATTTATATACATATATATATATATATATATAGGCATGAAAAACATATATATACGCACATATACTTGAACCTGCATATATATTTTTTTTTCTCAGGTGTTATAAAAACAGTGCTCAATGTTATATAACAGAGCTATTAAGTATATATTAGTGAATATACATAATAGCCAACGTATTTCGTACATGAAGATTGCATGTTTGCATGAAACTCCGTGTCGTGCTATCGACGTTGGATATTATGTATGTCTGTGTGTGTGTGTGTGTGTGTGTGTGAGAGAGAGAGAGAGAAAGAGAGAGAGAGAGAGAGAGAGAGGGATAAAATATAGTTTTATGGTTATGATGCTCAAGAACAGGGATAGAGTGTATAAATATAAAAAAAAAGACATTGAAGTCAACACCCAGCGGCGACAGTCTGTTACATGTTTAAGCCTGACGATTTCGTATAAGCATAAAACAGTGTGTCACCGCTGAGTGTTCAATTCAGCTTACACACACACTTACACACACACACACACACACACACACACATATATATATATATATATATATATTATATATATATATATGACAGAGAGTGGTAGATAGGGGGATGATGTAAGTGGTTCTGAAAGACAGTTTCGTTACAAAGAAAATTGTTGACACGTTATTTGTTCAGCAGTAGTTACACGATCGTTATCCATTTGCATACAAGTTGTGTACATGTCTATCTGCATAATGAATAAGACTGAAAGCGCCAACAATCGGCAGACTGAACCTCCGCCATTAGGGAAAAGTAATCCCCTACTATCATATCATGACTGGTTCTCCTAATCTTTTGACCTTTTGCGAAACATAGCTTAATAAATACCTAAATAGATAAGCATTATCAAGTACTTACCATCAAACTGGTATACATAAACACACCCACACACATATATATATATATATATATATATATATATATATATATATATATATATATATATATATATATATATATATAAACATATATGTATATTCCTTTCCTTAAGCATATAAGAGAACTTATTTTTCAATGTATACATATATACATACATACACGGTTTTTGTATATTTATAGGGAAACGTAAACAATGTTAGAGACAAAGAGTTTACACAAACACGCACATACGCGCATATATATATATATATATATATATATATATATATATATATATATATATATATATATATATATATATATATAGGCTGTGGTGTAATAAGGGCTGTGGTGAAATAATTTATTACATGGAACGTTAAAGTGGTCTGTTTTATTCAAATTTATTTGCTCTGAATTTACATTGGGCTCTCTGGATATCATCCTCCTTGGGTCTACCCATACGGATTACTGAGTTTTGCATAAACTATATATATATATATATATATATATATATATATATATATATATATATGTAATGCCTAAATGTATAGCCGAAAGCGCTCGGAAAGATAGAAAAATTCGACAGTTTTTATATAATTTATCCTCCGAAAAGAAAAAAATATAAGATCAGATCAGAAAATATATAAAAAAACTAAATCAACGCCTCTGTCGTATTCAATGAAACGTGCATGAAAGAAGGACTGTTGCCTAAATACACAAATATATATATATGATTATTAGGGGGATTTGAGATAATCCTAATTAAGTAATACAACGAGTCAAATAATTCGTTACCTCTTCGAGGCCCGTTGGCACAGGTGGTATAACGTTTGCCTGATACCGTAAATGTCCTGGTTTCAATAGTATCGGTAGTGGATGCGCACTACTGATGAAGTCCCAAATATAGGACGAAACGGCCGTCCAGTGCTTTCTACATTCCGTTGAAGTTTCTTCTAGACTCGATGAATTACTTAATTTTTTTTTTTTTTAAGCATTACGCCCCAAGCAAGGCGTGAAGCCACTAGGATACAGGGGGCGAGAGGTGCGAGGCATGAAGCTATTGGAGTAGAAGAGACGGCTACATTTGAAAGTTTCTACGGTGTAAGGGTGGGAGCGGGATGCCAGCCTCGTAGGGCGCTTGAATTCATGGAGTCTGGGAACCAGTGAAAGCAGCTCATCAGAGTATTTGTAGAAAAGACAGAGAGAGGCGACGGCGCGTCTGTGAGAGAGTGACTGCAGACGAGACGCTAGATCAGGGCCAATTAGATTACATATCCGTCTCTGGATCTTGTCAAGAACTCCGATGTAAGCAGAAGGTGCTCCGGCCCATATATGGCAGCAATACTCCATGCAAGGGCGAATGGTTGTTTTGTATATTTGAAGTATCGATTCAGGGGAGAAAAATTTCCTGGCGCGGCACAGAGAGCCAACTTTCCTCGCGGTGGAAGAAGCAATTGACTCAATGTATTTGTTCCATCTCAGGTCAGCAGTCAACGGGAGACCAAGCAGACGCAGGGAGTTGCTCTCAGGAAGTTGACTATCAGACATTTTAATGGGGGGCAGGGAAGGATCTCTATGATGGTTAATGGAGAGTAATAAATATAGAAGTGGACACTGAAGTCAACACCCAGCGGCGACAGTCTCTTTTATACTTAAACGCAATGACTTGATGATTGCATATAAGCATGAAACAGAATGTCGCCGCTGGGTGTTGACTTCAATGTTCACTTATACATATATATATATTATTTTATATGCATGGTATTAGTGGAAAGCTCTCAATATCAGTGATAGAGCTAGCATAGTAAGTTGTAAAATGTTTTCGTATGACGCGTTTTGTCCTTTCACACTTAATCGGAATAAATTCATGTTTAATTTGATGCGACTACACAGCGTCTCTCTTTCGCTCGTGCGCTTGTTAGTCGTATCAACGTAAACATAAGAATTACAAGGACATTATCCACTAGGCCATGTGTCTTTGAGGGTCCAAGGCCCAGTGGATAAAGACGTTAGTTAGATCCAGTGACTAGAGCCAAAGAGTTGGGAATTCAATACCAGGCCACAGCTGTGGTCAACCAAAGGCTTGGAGAGTTAAAGGGAAATAACTGAAAGATCCGGAAGAGGCATGGCATGTGGAACTAGAACAAATAAAGTGTCCGGTTCGAAATTCCAATCACCCGAAGAAGGCCGGAGACGTTGTGAATATTGTAATGAAGATGCGGATAACATTACGAATAATGTAAACAATGCAAGTAATAAGAATGAAAATTATATTAAATAACCCATTTCTAATAATACTAGAATGCGTTTCGAAACTTGGATCAGACAAGGTTATACAACAACCACTCTTTCACTTCGACTCACGTATCATTTAACTGATCAAAGTGCCATTAGACAACACAACACGTACTCCAAAATTTACAATAATGTTAAACAATCCCTTTCTAATTATACTGGAATACTTTATAAATCTGTCACAAATGACTAAAGATTATAAAAAGCATGTACACCCAACTTAAACAATCATCCATAGCCAAAAATAACTATAGTTTGAGACATTCTTGAATGGGTATAAGAAAACATATTAGCCGTTATTACATAGTCGTCTCACATGACTTGTTACGTTGGCTTTTCTTCTTCGCCTTACGATCCGAGGATGACTTATTGAAGTTGAAAGATTGAATTATATGTCTATATGAAGAAAAATATATACGGAAAAAACAAAACAAAAATCCTTATATACAATTATGCACTTTTAAAGTTAATATGTCAACGTCAATTATAACATTATCAATACAACATGACAAAGACGATGTACATAAGAACAAAACTTATCCAAACAAATAACTGAAAGTTTTATAAGATCTGCGCTCCGTTTAAAACATGGTCACGTTGTCGTCACGTGGGCGACGCTGTGAAAACGTATTCCTAAAATTTTGAGTATTTTGAATGAAAAATGAAAAGAATTCTATTTTGAACTAAAATTTATATGTACGCTTGTCGAGCATTAATCTCGCTATTTTTCTTCATACTGTCAGATCTATATCCATATATTTGCTTATATATATATATATATATATATATATATATATATATATATAGAGAGAGAGAGAGAGAGAGAGAGAGATAGATATGCGCGTGTGTGTGTGTATGTATATATGTGTGTGTGTGTGTGTATGTGTGTGTGTGTGTGTGTGTGTTTAAAATAGTGAGAGAATAATATTCAATTTAATTTTTTATTAATGATTATTGTTTAAATTGTTGTAGTATGGGATGGATGTTTGAATTGTACATCTTGACCATTTTCTTTTGAATTTTTAACATATATGATGTTGTGTATGTTGGCTTGGCAAAATAGTAATTCTTTCAGGAATGGTGAGATTGAGAATACACACACACACACACACACACACACACACACACACACATATATATATATATATATATATATATATATATATGAGGGAAACATTTGTTAATAATAATATTCACAACTACATTGTTGATGAATAAATGAAATTATTGCTACAGAAATTAAATTGCATCAACAGTAAAAAAATATAATAAAACAAAACATTAATATTTTCTACTGCAACCAGATGCACAAAAATCAAAAAGAAAATAAATTCGCCATGCGATCTCATCATTAGACAATATATATTTCACTCGTTCACTGCCGCAAGCGTGTCAAATTTACAATATACAACAAAAAATGAAAAATTACCAACCTCATAATTACCAACAACAACGCGCCTATCAGATCTAAACTCAAGGCGATTCATATAATAAATCAGATTTGGTTGCCCAGTACAAGAGTGCGTCTCTTAAACTGGTTATCTACTTTGGAGATACATCGACAACGATCAATAGAAGAATAACAAAACACTTAGGTTATCTCATAAAAAAATAAAAAAAAAAAAAAAAAAAAACACCCGCACGCTCACAAACAACTGCTTGGTCTCATTAAAAATTTTTTGCTGATAACACCATCATTCTAAAGAAATATTATTGTCGACGATTTCTAAAGGTAATAGAAAAGCTTTCTGTAAAACAATTAAAGTTCAGACTCAACCATAACCTATCTGACAATGGTAGTAACGTGTTGGCGGCCTTTTAAAATATACCACGACATGGAATCACAACCACATTTATTTTCACACAATTTAGAATTACGACTACTTCGAAGCAATACAACTTAAACGGCAAACATTAACAACGAACACTTTGAAAATGTCAAATAAAATGGCCAAAAGTGCTTGAGACAATAATCATTATAGATAGTATGTACTCTCATTTACCACCCCAACAAAAGGAAAACTGTGTTGTCATATTCACTGAAACACACACACACACACACACACACACACATATATATATATATATATATATATATATATATATATATAGATAAAATATATAGTTCATAATTGTTCCAACGAGAGAAATATGTATATTTAAAAGAAAGAGAGAAGCCACAAACGTTTTTGGTTATAATGTGGATTTGTTTTAGAGTATATATTATATTTTATTCTTCATATTTTTGCTACACGTATTTCCGGTCTCGTAACCTTCTTCAAGTAAATTAAAAGAACCAATTTTTAAAGGAATAAATTTTCCTTATGTTCTTTTAATGTTTCATTGTTCATTTTCCGTATTTGTAGTGAGCCTTGATCTCATTTTTGGACTGTTGGCAAAAGTGAATTTCTACCTAAGTGGTAATAAAATGATTAGGTTTAGACTTAGTACTGGCGATGACAGATGTGTTGAGACATTAAAAGTACATGAGTGATAAGATATGTATTTAAGTTTATAAAAAAGTACGTCTAAAACACTGAATTACATCGCATCCTTCTATGAATCCATTCTTACAAAGTCTAACTATATCTATCTAATACAAAGAGTACGTGCATAAAAAAAACAGTCCCCCAGAACAGACACCAGATTAATGTGCAATGCGACACCAATGAGCCAGCTGAGCACACAAAGGTGAATAAATTAGCACTTCTCCTACTAGACAGACACACACACACAAGTACGAATGCACATTACCATCCGCTGTCCGCTTTGACATGCTAAAATTTTTGCAAACTTATAAACACATAGAATTATGTACGGTTTTGATACATGTGATACGTGACTGACCAATGAGAAATGAGCCAAACAAAATTTAAAAAAGTTCTATCCTCTTGCCTGTTTCTCTCAATTTTTGATGAAGCTTTAATAAAATTAAAATATGTTAGATTGATATACGTTTTATATATATATATATATATATATATATATATATATATAAAAAAGAGTAGATAAGTTGGCCATCCTGGGTATGACGATAAACTACATCCGTGTCCTGGGTAAGACGATCAAGTACATCCAACAGCAAGGCCTCTGATCACGAGGTTTTGTGGAGCATGGAACCACCTCTTAATTGCTGGTGTTCCCAGGTCCACCCTGACCCGGGGTGGTAGCATCTGTTAGGGTCCCAGCAAATAATTAACCCCTTAACTGGGGTCAAAACACTATGAAAGTACAAAAATAGGTTTTAATACCAGAAATACTTTGTAAAAAAACATATTACCAGCAATACATTTTTGAAAAAAAAAAAAAAACTACCAGCGATATATATTTAAAGGAAAAATGCTACCAGAAATAGATTTTTGGAAGGAAAAAATATAACCAGAAATAGATTTTTGAAAAAAAATTACAATTAAAAATTTTGTCGGCATTAAATAACATATCGTGGTTGATATGCCGTAAAACAAGACAAAACAAGATAAGTTAGTCAATAAAACGAAGTCAAATGAAAGGGTACCGATGTAAATCAGTACGAAAACACATTTATTAATATTAACCACGTGACAAAAATAAAGCCCGGAGATTAAGGTTCCACTTGTGTTCTTCATCATTTCCTCTAATGATATATATATATATAAAGTCTGATGATCCAGAACCCTGTTAAAGGGGTTATGGTGAAATAGCTTATTACATGGAATCTTAACGTGGTCTGTTTTTTATTCAAACATATCTGCTCTGAATTTTACATTGAGCTCTCTGGATATCATCCTCCTCAGGTCTACCCATACGGATTACCTAAATTTGCATAAACTAAATATATATATATATATATATATATGTGTGTGTGTGTGTGTGTGTGTGTTCTAAGTTAATCAGCTAGGAAGAGCAATAATAACCTATAATTTCCAGCTCTATGTCATATTACCACCAGACTTTGTCAATTGTCTTTCAAACTGATGACATTACATGATTGCCCCATCCAACCAGATATTGTTTCATCCATTTTGGGATCTTTTCACTAATAAACCTCAGATATTTTTAGACTGAGAAAGTTCCGAACTAACAACGGTCAACCTCATCATCATCCTTCACAAGCGTAACTCTGTTATTTTTTAATTTTTTTTTTTTTAATTTTTGCAACTTTTGCTTTGAAAGAAATGTTTAGTTCTACTGCGTGCATTATTTTTTTTAATTATCCTACCGGAAATCGTTGTCCGGAAGTTGGTCGGTTAAAGCAATTTCAGTTAGAAATACGAGACATCTTTCGAAATCAGATAGGACGTGGCAATCTGTGACGTCATCAAACAAGATTCGTTTATGTTTCAAGTTGAAAGATATTTTGGAATGTCACTTTTCTAAAAAAAAAAAAAAAAGTCAAACCGATTGGCACATTAAAATCATTTCTGTTAACTTTCTCCTCCGTAATTTCTGGCAACTTTATGTATCCGGCTCTCCTTTATATAGAATCAAACACAAAAAAAAAAAAAAAAGAAATCAAGACTATACAAAATGTTGAAATCGTAATAAAAGAAGATTCCCAACCATTTTAACCTTAAATGCCAAACTGATTCTTAAGTAATTATGATCTCAACAACTTTTCTTGTCAATAAACTGATCCGTACCGGCCAAATGTTTCGTTTCCTCATTCACAATTTTCTACTTTCATTTTACAAGACTATCCTCCCTTGTGTCATCCGTCTCTCCTGTAGGAAATAGTGGTACACCCTCAACACATTTAGCGTTGCTGTTGTGGTTTATACTGAGGACTAGCAGCATGACCCGGCGTTGCCCGTGCTTGATTCAAAAATCGTACGACTCATACAGCAATCGCTATCACTTGACTTAAAATATTTTTGTCCTTCCTTGCCTTTAAAGGAGTGCCCTTTGCCGTGCTGATGTTGCTACATGCCTTATTTCATGCCTATCTCACACTGCGAATTTTTCTAAGCTCTATACTAAACATTAAATCTGTTACGAAAGAAGAACTAAACAAAATGAACACAAAACGATCAGCTTTAAAAAAAGGACTCGTAACTGGAAAAACCGAATGAAAAAAGAATGTTAACAACAAATACTTTTTCACACCCAACCCAGTTCTGCGGAATCAGAATCAACGTTGAGTTTAAGCAAGCGAATGAGCCAATTGGAGTAAAGTGCCATGTAGATTTAAATTTTTCCCACTTGTGACGAATGCAGCTATCGATTTTTTTGCATGCAAGCATGCTAGTTAACATTCGTGTCAGTCAGCTGTTGGCTCTCACGCTGGCCAATAGAATCTTCCTGCCTATACGTGGCAGCCAGCTATTGGCTCTCACTCTGGCCAGTACAAAATGGCCGCAAACTACATAAAAAACTGCCGTAGAAGCATGAAAAAATCGACTATTTCCACTATCGATGGGAGTTGGGAAATGCAACGTCAGTCTTGGCCTTCCCGCTAACTTGGAGCATGAGCATGTAA
>CAHIKZ030005331.1:2427500-2447500 GCA_903632075.3 Acanthosepion pharaonis | reverse complement strand
TACTCACAGGACTATTGTTCCGCAAGGTAGCGGTTGTCGGGAAGAAGCTGTCTGAGTGGACCTCTTGCCTTACCAATGGAATAGAAAGAGAACGAGGGGTGATTCCACCTCCTGTGCACCTGGCATGGCCAGTGCCCTAACTGTAAAGGGGCGTTGAAATGAGCTAAAAGAAAGGAACACGCCTGAACATTTGCCGTGGAAATAGTGCGACAGAGCAGCGAGAGGGCTTGGCAACGTCTTGTCTGTGAGTAAGAGAGTGTAGGGTTGGAAAATATTCAAGCATGTAAAAGCTTCTGAATTCTATCAATACTGGAAAGTGAAGACTGTGCAGCTCCATCCCAGATAGGTCAGCAAATGTTCCATTTTTGGTCTGATTTGACTCTAGTAGAGCGGAGAGATTAGTTTTTGGAGGTGTATCCATAAACTCTGGTATCCTCTGCATATATATTTACTAATCTGAGAATGTTCCTGGGTATATCGTTAATCTAAAGCATAAAGATTATAGTGATTTTCCAAGCGTAGCTTAGATGTGGCACAAGGCCGAAAGTAGGGGCAATTATTTTCGAAGCATAGCTTAGATGTGGCACAAGGCCGAAATTATGGGACAGCCAGTGAGGATCGAACTCACTTTTCAGTCGTAACTGATCTAGCGAGACAAGCTTGCTAACCATTACACCACGCAGAGGAAGCATAAAAATTATAGGTTTGTGGGAAAAGCCTTGGGTACACCTGGATTGATATTAATATTAACGATTGGGCTTACCGGATGGACTTGATAATTGCAAAAGTCTACTAGAGATATGAGCACGTAGTCTAGTGGTTACAACATTCGCATTCTGGCCATAAGACCCGGGTTCGATCTTGAATCTCGATTTGTCAAGAAGGAGACTTCCTGATGTTATCGGATTGGAGGGGTCGATCACAGCGTGCGGCACATTTGGAAATGCCTGAAAACCATACCACGCCCTGTGAGTGAAATTGGGTAGATGGTAACGCTGGGTTTCCGTCGATAGCCGTGCTTGCACGAAGTCACAAGTCATCGGTGCCGAGAGTTTGAACGTGGTGGTCTTGTTCAGGATGTTGATACCACAAGATAACACTCTCTTTCTCAGACACTGTAACTAAGGTCTGCTCAGCATAGTTGCAGTATAAACCATAGGTGGATTCTGTAGGTGTTGAACAAAGACAAAATGCGCCTGGGCAAGCGTCTGCAATAGGGATTGGATAGCCGCGCTAATAGACGAGTATCCTCGAATACATCCCAGAGATGACATAGGTCAATGAATCTCAACCACCGATCCTCTTAATATTGTCGTGAATATATATATATATATATATATATATATATATATATATATATATATATATATATATATGCTAGATTGTGGAAGTAGTAATGTATAGAGTTAATATTTCAATAAAGAAATAAGAATTAAATCATTGACGCCAGGTTAGCGAAAAAGGCTTTATTAGTTTTGAGTTCTAATTCTGCTTATCAACCGTATATTAAAAGAAAAAAAGGAAGAAACACTACGTTGAACTGAAGAAGAAATAAGAATCTTCTTATTGCACATTTGACCAAACACTGAAGAAATTTTGAAAAAACACCAAGCACAGATTTCGCACTAAATAAGCTGCACAAATAAAAAAACAAGAAAGACTACGTTCAAATGAAGAAGAAATAGGGGTCTGCTTATTGCATATTTGATCAAACACTGAAGTAATATTGAAGATACATGCACAGGTTTCGCACTGAATAAGCTGCACAAATAAAAAGCAACGAAGACTACGTTCAACTGATGATGAAATAGGGGTCTGCATATTGGACATTTGACCAAACACTGAAGAAAACTTGAAAAAAACACCAAGCACAGATTTCGCACTAAATAAGTTGCACAAATATAAAGCAAGATAGACTACGTAAAACTTAAGTAGAAATAAGAGTTTGCTTATTGCACATTTGAACAAAATCTGAAGAAATCTTAAGAATGCATGAAGCACAGATATCGCACTTCATAAGCAGCAGAAATGAGAATCCAAAAAAGACTACGTTCAACTGACGAAGAAATAAGTGTCTGCGTATTGCACATTTGACCAAAAACTGAAGATCTCTTGAAATAACACCAAGCGCCGATTTCGCATTCAATAATCTGCACAAATAAGATGTGAGAAAGATTACGTTAAACTGAAGATTAAATAAGTGTCTGCTTATTGCACATTTGACCAAACCCTGAAGAAATCTTTAAAAAACCACCAAGCACAGATTTCGCACTAAATAATCAGCAGAAATAAGAAGCAAGAAAACTACGTTCAACTGAAAAAGAAATAACTGTCTTCTTATTGTATATTTGACCAAACCCTGAAGAAATCTTAAAAAACCATCAAGCACGAATTTCGCATTAAATAAACTGCACAAATAAGAAGCGAAAAAGACTATGTTCAACTGAAGAAGAAATAAGGCCTTGGTCTGACAAAAAAGTTTGAAGGGACCATCCTAATTATTATGTGTATTGCAAGTCTTGCTTCCAAAAATGTGCCGTGATATTTTCATTTGCTCCTAGGTGTGCTTTTGCTTAAAAAAGGTTGAAAAACACTGTCCCAGATTGAGCATTATCAAATGTCTTCGAGTTATTTGCTAAAGTTATCTCTTTCCGGTTCAAACTTTCATTTGCTCCTAGGTTTGCCATTGCATAAAAAGGTTGAAAAACACTGGTTTAGGGTCACACAAACAAAAATTAATAAAGAAAATAATTGAAGGGACCATCCTAATTATTACGGGCATTGCAAGTCTTGGTTCTAAAAATGTGCTGTGATATTTTCATTTGCTCCGATGTGTGCTTTTGCTTCAACTAAATAAGATATTTATACTTATTTGTTTAACCATTTCACAGACCTGAAAAATTAAGTGTCATAAAAACATTTTTAATTACATGTTGCTACTTTACGAACTTGGTAAACCCAAAACAACTTCACATTTGACCAAATACTTAAGAAATCTTAAAAAAAACACCAAGCATAGATTTTGCACTACATATGCTGCACAAATAGTTGAATAGAAACATTAAAATAAAGGAAGTTCATATTTGTTTGTATATTCTTTAAAAAAATCTATGGTTTTATTTTATAACATTTAAATGTATACCCTTTAAATATTTGCCAAGCGTGCCGTGATATTTTCATTTGCTCCTAGGTGCGCCATTGCATAAAAAGGTTGAGAAACACTGGTTTAGGGTCACACAAACAGAAATATTTATATTTATAGTTATAGCTTAGATCATAGATTGTGATCTAGTCATATTGAGAGAGTGGGTGGGGGTGAGAAAGAAGAAATTATGTCATAAGAATTGGTTTCATACATTTTCAAATTAGTGAATAGACAAAACAAAAATTAATAAAGAAAATAATTGAAGGGACCATCCTAATTATTAGGTGTCTTGCAAGTCTCGCTTCCAAAAATGTGCCGTGATATTTTCATTTGCTCCTAGGTGTGCTTTTGCTTAAAAAAGGTTGAAAAACACTGTCACAGGTAGAGCATTATCAAATGTCTTCGAGTTATTTGCTAAAGTTATCTCTTTCCAGTTCAATCCTGAAATAGTTGGACACTCAGTGTGGATCAAACTCTACCGAATTGGCCTCAATGTTTATTTAGTTAACTATCTCTTTAAAAGTTTCTAGGCCCCTGCTGTATTCGTACACGGATGGAAACGCCATAGACGCCATTACGTTATAGACAGCCATTGACACATACACGCAAATGAGTCTTTTGTACAAAAGCACATAGAGTGGTTGATGTATGCACGTACTTCTTCTGTGGCCATAGCAAACGACACCAGCTTCAACTTTGTTCTGAGTGCGTCATAAATGTGTTCTAATCTGTTTGGGATGATTCGCATTATTTGACAAATGTCTCGCCCGCACTAACAGACACCGCCATTAAAAGTGATCAGGCACGCCTTACCAGACGATCTAATGATATGCTGACACACAAAAAAGCTTGCAACAGAAGTCCCTAACGCACGCATATATTACATTTATTTCTTTGGCAGGGCGAGATAGAAGGCAGCGTATTTTTTTTCTTTTTCCTTGTTTCTTTTGGAAGGGCTATGCTATCTCGTACGTTTACAGTAAAGGTGAGCTGGGGGTCAAATCAAAGTTGGTTGAAAAGTTGGTTCTTTATAGTTAGGTTAGGTTAGGTATTTGAGTTGAAAATCTCCCGCAGCATAAAGCATGTACAAGAAAACCTTTTATAAATCACTATTTACTACTTATTTATTTAACCATTTCACAGACCTGCAAAATTAAGTGTCATAGAAACATTTTTAATTGCATGTTGCTCCTTTAAAGTAAACCCAAAACAGCTTCAGTTTTTTTCCACCCCGTACAGTTTTTTTTTTTTTTTTTTTTTTTTTTGCACAGACCGTGTTTTTCTTTAATATTATAATGTGTCCACAAAATTTATTTTCTGGTCAATTCTGAATATATTCTTTTTTTAAATACCAAGTTATTTACATCTTTACTTATTAGCAAAGCTTCATTCAGTTAAATTGCCATACGTGATATACCCTTGGGCGATCATGTCTCTTTCGATTCTTGACTGATAAGGCAGAAGATTTTCCCGCAGTAGGTTGCCATTTCTTTCTGTAGCAGACTGGTTGGCCACCAAGACCAAAGAAACCAGTCTGTCCTGCCATTCAACCCATAGATAGATCCATACCTTTTCCCGAGGTTATCTGTGCGTAAATGAATCTAACAAACTCGATAGGAATTCGAACTCGGTTCACCGTTTTCCCATTCCGAGCCAATATCCAGCTTAGTCTTTGTTTAACAAGCAAGGGAAATGCATCTATTTTATTTCTGCTTTCAAAATTTACCAGCATCCAGGAAAAAAAACCGCCATCATATCCCACTACTCTTGTTATCTCTTTCCCGCCTTTTTAGTAACTTTATGGAACCTTTTCCTAACTTCTCACTTCGTACACTAAGATTTTCTGCGAAAAACAGAAACTCATTGATTGTTCAAAGCTTTCAATTTCTCAATCCTATTTACAAATGCCTTTTCTGGGTCTTTATCATTCAAAATGAACTTTAATAATCACATATTTTGAAGGAATTCCTAGCTTTCTTTCCTATTTCAAGAGGTCACCATTTTAACCTCTGGCCATAAAAACAAATGTCTGTCGAAAAAAACTCTGTATTATCTCAAAACAATTTTGATGAAGTTAAATAAGTAGCGAAATTTTCCATTTTTTTTCCTTATGTATGACACATGACATTTGTTTTGTTTTTTTTGCGTTTTTCGAATTCTTTAATATTGAAATCAGGTCAAACTTTAAAATTGAAATCAGGTCAAATTCTGAAAACGTCTCTCCTGCGTGATGAAAGCAA
The DNA here is from genome assembly GCA_903632075.3 of Acanthosepion pharaonis. Lineage (NCBI taxonomy): Eukaryota > Metazoa > Mollusca > Cephalopoda > Sepiida > Sepiidae > Acanthosepion > Acanthosepion pharaonis. Next base: position 2,442,115 of record CAHIKZ030005331.1, on the reverse strand, counting down.
ATAACTTTCCGTTTAAATTTTATGAATTTCCGAAAGTTTTCGAATTATTCGCTCAAGTATGTAACAGGATTAATAATAAAAAAAAAATGATTGCAAAAATTGAAGTGCTAAAATAGACATTTCGGTCCTCTCACTTTGTAAAGAAGAAAAATTATATTTGTGCATTTATTAGCCTAATTTGTTTATTAAAACATTCACCCAACCTTGATTTCTCTGGAAAGACCATTTCCGTCTTTTTCAACTGATTAATTTATTTTTTTAATCTATTTTTTAAGGATTATCAACACTTTGTGATTATTTAAAGCAGAAACATTTGGGGGAATTGTAAGAATATTTTTCTATTCATTCTAGTATTTAACTTGGGAGCAAGAGATGTATTCACATCTTTCTAAAGTTTATTTGCGAGTAACAAACTCGACTGGAACTCGAACTTCGTTCTACGGTTAATCATTCCGAGCAGCTATCACCAGCGCATCTGTTTGTTTTTTGGGGTTTTTTTTAAAGAGAAATATTTGTTGTTTTAAAATGAACACTAATGACAATCATTCGTAATAGTTCAACAGAAGTCAAATTAATCGCTTTCCTAGGAACAGCACACTCGCAAGCGCGCACACACGCACGCGCGCACACACGCACGCACACACAAAGACCAAGTTAAACGACAGATTAAGATTACAGGCAATGATTGTATATAAAGATCAGTATGAATACAGGTTCCAAATATGGAGATATTTTAACATTACTGGATATTAATACGCTGTATATCATCTTTGGACATCAACTCAGACCTGTACCCGCACATTCATACGATCGTACACATAGCAAATAGCATCTTGTGATATATTAGTCTACGCTTGTTGTATCTAGAGTCATCCGCTCATGTCTCATACACGATCAATGGAGGAAGATCTTGGCGATCGTGCATACCAAAAATGTTCTTGCACTCACATAGGCCTCACATAGGTAAGAATTATTCTGCTAGAACAACACATCGCCTTTCTGCCTCAGGAATGAGAGCAGAATGGCTTGGATGAACTTGTGGCAGTACATAACATTCCGTTCGCAAAACACCAAAAAGGGAGTGATAGTTGCAACTTATGGCGCACAAAACAATGATGCCAGTTATTTGGTCTGCGTGTCCTTGGCAAATGAACTCTCGAAGAGACGAAGATGGCCTAAGGGACAATCGCATAGGGTTGGAGTTAGTAATTAGTTCATGGCTAAATGTCCATATATTTACTTTAGGTAAACGAGTTACAAAATTTCGTGTTGACACGGCCATATTTACTTTGATACGTACCGTGGAAACCGTGCAGATCCTGGTTTATGATGTGAGCATCTGTCCAGAACATGTTCTACGATGTGAGCGTCTGTCCAGATCCTGGTCTACGAAGTGAGCGTCTATCCATATCCTGGTCTGCGATGTGAGCGTCTGTCCAGAACCTGGTCTACGATGTGAGCGTCTGTCCAGAACCTGGCCTACGATGTGAGCGTCTGTCCAGAACCTGGTCTACGATGTGAGCGTCTGTCCTGATCCTGGTCTACGATGTGAGCGTCTGTTCAGAACTCTGTCTACGATATGAGCGTCTGTCCAGAACCTTGTCTAGGATGTGAATGCCTGTTCAGAGCCTGGTCTACGATGTGAGCGTCTGTCCAGAACCTGGTCTACGATGTGAGCGTCTGTTAAGATCCTGGTCTACGATGTGATGGTCTCTACAGATCCTGGTCTACAATGTGAGCGTCTGCCCAGAACCTGGTCTACGATGCGCGCGTTTGTCCAGAACCTGGTCCACGTAGGTAGGAATTTTTAGTTGACCACTGTTGCCAGTCTCGAAGCATCACCAACACCAACGCGTCCTGTACAACATTTGTCTAAGATAACAATCTAACCTCTTTATGACCCACTGTCTGACTCCTCTCAAACGGCTATTTCTTCACCGTGACACTGGCTTGCATTGAACCCTTTCACCACAATGAACCATATCGCCGTCTAGTGCCTAGCTACTGATACGAATTTAGATCTTACTGGTTGAGAAAACTTGATTCAAATCCGAGTAAAGAATAAAACTGAGGCTAACTCGAATTTGCATATATTTACAAATCTGATATTTCAATAATGGCTACTAAATCCATTGTCAGCTATGAGAAACGCAAGATAGGAGCAATGGGAAATAAAATCTTTCATGAGTTAATAATGAAGAAAATGTATGGAACTTGAATTTAATTCTATAAATAATGAAGAGAAAATGTCTGGACATAAATAAAACAGCATAACATTCAAGAATAGATATTAGCTTCGATTTTTTGTTGATAAGTTCAGTTGAATGGATTCGAATGCAGTAAGAATAACTTAAACAATACATAATGTCGCTTGTGAGCATTTCCAAGCCCTGTAATTGTCTTGAATACGAAAGATTAATTAAAGAGTTCTGGTCGCAGACACACTCATCTTGTCTGCTACAAGACCATAGCAGTAGAACACTGAGAGATGACTTATTAATAATGAACTGCTAACTAGGCACCGCTCTATGTCAGACAATATATATATATATATATATATATATATATATATATATATATATATATATATATATATATATATATATATGTGTGTGTGTGTGTGTGTGTGTGTGTGTGTGTGCTTTTGAACAATAAAAAAATATTAAAATATTAAAAAATAAAATCTTCAGGCACACTGGGTTCATTTTTATTGTTTCAGTTAGATTCCTCGACTAATTTCGGCCAACATGGCCATCATCAGGAGAAAAAAAATTCTGCTTGCTAGTAGCAGGGAACTACAGAAATGTATGTCTTGATATATATATATATATATATATATATATATATATATATATATATATATATAAAACGCAAACAAAATTCAATAGAAATGCAACAACTACAGTTGGATGGATTGATGATCCTGGTATAAAGGAGAAAGATAAAATAAACGAATGGACAAGAAAGGCGTTGAAGGAATGGAATACTCAGCTCAGAGTTATGCTTTTAATCCACGTATATATATATATATATATATATATATATATATATATATATATATATATATATTGGCGTTTTTTTTTTTTTTTTTTTTGCTGTCCGTACAAACCATGGTCTTTTTCTTAGATGCAACTGTAACCCTAGAAGGTGCTTTCTGAAAACCCAACACAGCTGTATAGCAGAAAAAAATGTCTACGTTATTCGTTCAGGCCCACAATATAGAGTTGATTCGACTAACAGGGTCATATGGTAATGCAATTAAAGCTTGGACTTGCCAAACGAATACCAAAGTAGAAAATCCTTTGTGGGATGTTCGCATGTATGAAGACCTTGAAAGCTATAGGTTTTGATTGATATTCTATCGTCACACATCCGCCATTTTATTTAAGCATGCAATGATCAACAATCTGCATGACAATTGTCGTTATTGCTGTTTATAAACGTTCGAAAATTTACCCTTGTTTGAATTCCTTTCCTCCTAAATACGAGATTTTATTTACGACTAAATAGTGAGTTCTATTCTCACTCGGTGCACCATTCTCTCGGCATTGTGTCACATCGAAAATACCGCCTATATATATATATATATATATATATATGTATATATATATATATATATATATATATATAGTGTATTGGGGTAGCAGATAATTATTCAAACATATATTGTTAAATATAAGACAACAAATGTCTTTTATGTTTGATAATGAACCGTTCTAAACTTCGTATAGTTGCTTTAGTTTCGGTAAAAAATAAAGACAAAATCTGTCCAACATTGGATATATTTTTTATTATGCTGTTCCTCAATCTAAGCTTTCGGCTCACATGAGCCATCATCAGAGTGTTTATATGGACATTTCGTTTTTCTCTTCATTTTATATATATATATATATATATATATATAATTATATGAATCATTCACACAAAAAAAACAAATATAGAGGTTAATGATTTAAATGACGAGAATACATCTTCGCAAACAATTTCAATAAGGTACACTAACCCCGAACCTGTATATGAATGAAATGATCCCTGTTTATAATTCCAGTTGCATAAGGTCTTTTAATTTTTACAAGCTTTCGTCTGTTCCTACAGACATCCTCAGGTATGTAAATAGATTTTGTTCTTGTTTTTTACTTCTCGGTAATAAGAGGACAACGAAAATAGAGATGTAATCCGAAAAAATTCTATGAGAAATGTGGTATTGTTTTGGAACGTGCGGTCGCAACACTGAGTTTGAATTTTAAATTTTAAGGTTGTGCGTTTTTGTACAAATATAGTAATAAGAGAATTCTTTTTTACTGGTAGGTTTTCCGTCAATGTGGCATGAACTATATTGTTCAATAATTACAGGAATTTCACACTTATTATCCGAAAGTTGCACGTTGGATCAGTTATTTTAATTTCAATTATAAGTATATATATATATATATATATATATATATATATATATATATATATATATATATATATATACTGTACCTAGATGTGTGACCGCTTGTGAATACCAGATGCAGTAAGCTTAGATGTGTGGGTGGAGTAATAGATAATGCCACGGAATTGTTCATCAGAAAACCGAGTTCCAGTTCCAGTTGGGTTGTTTGTTATATTCACTTATGCGCAAATACCCTTGCGAAATGCATAAGTCTACCTTTTCTCACTTATCTATTGGTTAATTAGTAAAACCTTGAAAAAATTTCGGTTCTCACCCGTCGAAGTGCAGTTGAAATGTATAGAAGCGAAGTTGCATCTTTGTAGTGAGTAAAATAGTTTTGTCTATATGATAAAATTAATAATAAATAAATAAATTATTTATATATCTATTCCATACCTGAAGATGTCTGCAGGAACAGACGAAAGCTTGTAAAAATAAGAACTAATGCAACAGAAATTTATAAAAACAAGGATCTTTTCATTCATAACAGGTTCGGGGGGTTTTGTATATTATTTGAATTGTTTGCGACGATGGATTTCTCGCCAATTAAATCATTAACCTTTGTATCTGTTTTTGTATGAATAATTCATGAATTTGTAAATTGATTGCACCTTTATTGAAATTAAAATAACTGATCCAAGTGCAACTTTTGGATAATAAGTGCGACATTACTGTAATTATTGAACAATATAGTTCATGCCACTTTGACAGAAAATTTACCAGTAAAAAGAATTCGCTTATCACCATATTTGTACAAGAACACACAACTGTAAAATTTAAAATCAAACTCAGCGTTGCTACTGCACGCTCCAAAAACAATAACTCATTTCCAATAGCATTTTTCGGAGACAACAATACATATATTTTCGTTGTCCTCTTATTACTGAGAGAAAAACAAGAACAACATCTATTCCATACCTGAAGATGTCTGTAGGAACAGACGAAAGCTTTTAAAAATAAGAACTAATGCAACAGAAATTTATAAAAACAAGGATCTTTTCATTCATAACAGGTTCGGGGTTTTTGTATATTATTTGAATTGTTTGCGACGATGGATTTCTCGCCAATTAAATCATTAACCTTTGTATTTGTTTTGTATGAATAATTCATGAATATACATATATATATATATATATATATATATATATATAATTATATATATATATATATATAATATATATATATATATATATATATATATATATATATATATATATATATATATATATATACTAGCAGTAGAGCCTGGGATGTAACAGTAAGAGATAGATCAAGTATCGACCATTTTAAAGACTGAAAAATAAAATTGACAAAGATTATTGTTTAAGGTTGACGGACACGCATGTCTTAATTATTTTTTTTTTTTTTTGATTGGTCAAATCCAAACTCAAACAAAAACATTGTTTTCAATCGTTATGAGTCTACCGATTTAATAGAATTTTATTATAAACAATTGTCTTGTAAATGGAATTTTAAAGCATTCTGAATGTAAAAATAAAGAAAAAAGTGTGCAAGACAATAAGAAACACTACCTGCCAAAAAAGTGAAGTTTTGTTGAAATCGGTTGAAAAATGTAGGGAAATCCGATCCCATATATAAACGAACACACACACACACACACAAAGAACCTGGATTTTATAATAAGTATAACTCGATATGAGTTGTCCCCCTTTCATTCTCGTGATGCCTCTTAATCGTGTTTTCAAATTGATTTCGTGCAAAAACAAATTGTGTTTTTCTAATTTTTGGCGCTGTCAGAACCACCGCAAGGTAATTTTATGTAGTCCTGTGAAGTTTCGTAGAAATCGGTTGAAAAATGTAGGAAATCCGATCCAATATATAAACGTACACACACACGCACACACACAACCTGGGTTTTATAATAAGTATGATATATATAGTGTTCATAATTTCAGATGAGAGATTGTATAGCTGTATAATAATAGGCACGAATGCATAAAAATCCAGAATATTTCTTTTGCATTTAATTTCATACTTGAACAAAAAACTGTGTAAATTGATTCACCTTTCTTCATTACACTTTGAGTTATTATTGCCAGGGGGCGTGAGAAAATAATGTTGAACACGATCGAGGTTGGATTTGCTTTTAGTTTCTTTTTCTTTTCTTTTTTTTTCTTTTTCTTTCTTGGTTGCGCTAAGAAAATCGGGCGCCAATCTATGTTAACGAGAATCTCGCGATAGAAATTAACAAAGTAAACACAGAAGAAAAAGTTGTATCCAAAAAGAAAACACGTGGCAAAAGTATTTTGTGGGTGGACAGGATGTTGTTGTACCTTCAGTGATCGAGGCGGGGTTCTAGTGGCCCCGACGGATGGAAGAAGAAGAAAAAGAAGAAGAAGAACTATTTTCTAACCCTTTTCTTTTCTAAGCTTTTTCTAGCTCTTTCTCACCTAATATTATTATATAGGTTTTCCAACTAGAAAGTGTAGCTAGATGGCCGAAGATTGGGCACAAATATTACTCTCTGATCCTAGGTATAAACAAAGCGTATGTTTCCTACAAGCGGACAGTCAGATACAGAATAAGATTAAAAATTACGGCTTTAATTACAGAAAATACAGTGTAACCCGGATATAAGAGACCCGGATATAAGAGAAACCCGGTTATAAGAGAAACCCGGATATAAGAGACCCGGATATAAGAGAAACCCGGATATAAGAGAAATTTTCTCTGGTCCCAAATTAGAGCCTGTGTTAATGTATATAAAATAGACCAAACCCGGATATAAGAGAAATCCCCGGATATAAGAGACTTCTTCTCCGGTCCCGACAACTCTCTTACATCCGGGTTACACTGTACCTCACAATATATGGAGGGAAAATAAATAAAAAAGGAAGGAAGCAAAAGCAAAGCGTGCAACATGAGAATAAAGGAGCAAAAAAGAAACAATTTAAATACAAAAACTTGATTAGAGAAGATAGAGTTAATAAACTTCGGGAGCCTCAGTTTTCTTTCATATGATTAAGCTTGTCAGTCATTGGACTTTCAAAATATTTGCCATAACGCTGCAATCAAGACAGTGGAAAACGTAAATTTTCCCAGAAAATATATGCCAGTCACTTTCAAACAAAACCTTCGATGAATAATTGTAATCCACACTAATCTTGAATTTCGTATACAAGGAAACAAAAGTTTAAAAAAAAAAACTGAATAACTGCGAAACTTTTTGAGCGGTATATAAAAGGTTCTTCGAGAGATTTGCACTTGAATAATATAAACGTTGAAAGTCAGATTTTAGAAATACTAACGGACATTTTAAGAAATTAAATGTCACCTAAATCAAGAATTTACACAAACCGTGTGACTTCAGGTGAAAAAAAAAAGAAGAAATATTATGTTCTTGAAAAAACGTCTTCAAACTGGATTAATAGCCATATAATCGTCCTGGGTACGACGATAAACTACATCCGGCAGCAACCTCTGATCGGAAGGAGATATGAGGAGCGTAGAACCACCTCTTAATAACTGTTGTTCACAGGTCCACCCTGGCCCGGGGGGATAGCACCAGTTTGGGGCCTAGCTATCGGCAAGTAGTTGAAAGTATAAAAAACATTTTTATAGTGACTATACCACCAATGCATTTTCATAGTAAAAAAAAATTACAAGAAATACTTTTTGCAAAGATTACTAATGCACCCCAAAATTAAATTTCAGTATTAAATGACCCATAAGGTGTTGATATATCGCTAAACTAACAGACACTAGCCATTTAAGACATTTATAAATTTTAGCAAGAGATCAAATACATTTTTTAGTCAGAAAACATGAAGTGTTGATTCCTGTTGTCACATTGTCTATATGTATAATCATTGTTATGAATAATCAAGAGTAGTCTTCCCTTGTTTTGTAACTCTCCTCTTTAAGAGAGCTATTTCGGTTTACTGGGACTATAAAAGGACACTATATGCGCACCTTGTATTCTCGGTTGAATAAAGCTTTCTTAAAGCCTACACCTGCGTACTTTTCTCATTACAATCATATATATATAGAGAGATATAAGCAATATATATAAATATACACACCCACACATACACAGACATTATATATATATATATATATATATATATATATATATATATATATATATATATATATATCAAAACAAACAAGTTTGATTAACTAAAATTTAAATTTCTTATTTTATTTTTACAGTTTTCGCAAAAAAAGTGTTATATATTGGGATTTGAAATTGTGGATAAATTGTCCAAATTTTATGCCTGTTCTCTTGTACTGTTCAAGTACATTTGACTGTCATTTTCAAGAACCATGTGGTGTCTATGTGGTAGGCAAGATACTGTTGGCGACTTTCTCGTATTCTTTAGACAGCTGAAAGTTTCAAATAATCCACTGTAACGTCACGTGTAACGTTTAAAGGAATCGAGTTTGCACTGAAAAGAATGTGTCTTTTTATATGCAGATTAGATATTTCATACAGTTCCATTGTCCCATTCCTTCTGGTAAAGAGGGTAGTAATGGCTACAGTGAGCTATGGCCGCAGCACATTCAAGCGTAAATCAAGACTGGCTACTCCACCATTTTTAATCTACGGGGATAGACTGTTCTCGTTCCATGTATAGGTATACCGTCTAGCTCTTATTTAGTACTACACAGTTATTGCTCGCTTGTTTCCACTGTCCATCAGGGATTGATCTCACAGTCAGTATGTCAGCCAAATGGCCTAGTGGATTAAAGCATTGATTTGTGAATTTGGTGACAGCGATTGTGAGTTCAATCCCGGGTTCGGGCAGTGTGTACTTGGAGTAAAGTGGAAATGTGCGTATAAGAATTGAGCAGTACTAAAATTTAGAACTAGACGAGATATCCCAAGACATGAGCAACGAAACGAGAACAGTCTTCCTCCGCAGATTAAATAAAGGGTTCACTTCAGAGTTCCCTGTAGGTTACCCAGATCGATATAAACCTGTAGAAGGCCGAAGGCACATCGATCGAAACTTTTTGATAATAACAAGAAAGATGAGGATAATAGTCCGAATATAAATGATGTAAATAATGGGGAAAAAATCAGACAGGAATCAAGTATCTTTCTACGAATCTGATTTATTGAAGAACTAACGTGTTGATCAAATTAGCTTCGTGTTGACTTTTATCTTCCAATAAGTATCCGACTTTTCTTGAGTAATTAAATTAAGGAAGTACTCTTTTTTTATTGCACTCATCTGCACGATAAAATTGTTGTAAGTTAAAAGAAAAGCTTTAAAAACACACCTGGCCATATTTTACTTCCTTTTCATTCATTCTTTTCACTCTCACTGATATATATATATATATATATATATATATATATATATATATATATATTTTATTTTTATATCAGCTTGTCATCCCTTGACTGATTCCTTTGCACTTAGAAGGTTGCAAAAATATTAATGTTCTTAAAAATAATTACATTAAAGGCTTATCTATTTTCAGTTTTTCCGGTATTAAGATGATGTTTTAATTTCTAAATTTCTCTGTATCTCTTAAGGTTTTAAGCTTGACTAAATGTTAACATCCCGAGAAAAATTATTTAATAGTGTTTTATAACTTTAACAGCTTTTCTCAATTTACGTGGGAGCAACAAGAAAATAAACGCTTTCCTGTATTAACAACTCTAAAGATTGCCACATATTTCTTTTAATCAATTCCCCAGCAAAGCAGTTAATAAGAAACATGCAAGATGCAAGTGGTTCCAGAGTGGAAAATGCAAAGGGGACTAGAAACGAACAGAATTCAAGGAAATGCAAGATGGCGTCTGACGTCGCATTAAAATTTTTGAAGATTGTAGTTGCCAGGATAACAAGTCGGAAGAGAGTTCCATATGCAATGAAGCGCGGAAGAATACACTAGTAACATAAAGCTTACGATTACAACTTCAACAATGAAATGATGAGACCTAGCTGCCAATCTAGTACTGCGCTTTAATTCGTATAGACGAAGTAACATAGAAGAAAGATCATCAAAAGAATTACTGTCAAAATAATTATAGAAAAGGCTACGTTACTGCAGTGGGAAAATGAATGAAGTCAAGATGCCAGGTCAGGACTGATAACATTGCAGATTCTTTGGATTCTATCAAGATTCCCTGAATACATAGCAGAAGCACCAAACCAAATATGACAGCAATATTCAATGTATGGACGAATGGTAGACATATAAATGTGTAAGATAGATTCTGGAGGGAAGACAATGTCTAACACGAAACAGTGAAGCAACTTTCTGGGTAGTAGAGCTAGCAATGGATTCAATATAATCTTTCCACTTCATGTCATCGGAAGACCTTAGCGCGGGATGACGCAATGATTAACTCTCCTGGAGGTTAGCATCAGCCATACTGATGAAAAACAAACAAGTTTCTCTAACACGATTAAAAGAGAACAGTTTCGTTTTAGAGGTGTTAAAATTAACAAACCATTTCTCAGTAAGACTTCGATGTTAATCAGGACCTACGCTTAAATTCGTGAAGTCGATAGCCCAACGAGGAAAGATCATAAGGACAAGTACCTTGAAAGTCTTAGTAGAGGAGGAAAATAGAAGCTACGTTAGAGCAGTGGGAAAGTAACTGACACCGAGATGCCATGTCAGAACCGGTAACATTCAGATTCTTCTTTGGATTTTGTCACGAATCTCTACATCTATAGTAGAAGTATCAGACTAGATGTGCTAGAAATATTCAATGTTCGATTAATGGGCTTATTGCCGGCAAAAGGTTCGAGTCAAGAACAAAAGAAGGCAATTGTACATTAAATTGAAGAAAAGTAAACAAAACGACTTTTGCATAAAAAAAAAAACGTAATAATAAATAATTTTGGGTGATTTTGTTTAGCGGGATATCAACACCTCTGTGGGTTATTTAATGCTAAAATCTAAATATTTTGAATGCAATTGTATGCCTTCAACTACAGATAAAATGTATTGTTGGTTATTTTGCTCTAAATATATATTGTTAGTTATTTTTTTATATAAAAATTTATTGCTGGTATTTTACTATAAGAATGTATTTTTATACTTTCATAGTGTTTTGTTTTTGTTTGGGATTTCACTATTTAGGCCTTATAGCTGGGACCCTAACAGGTGCTACCACCCCGGATCAAGTTGGACCTGAAAACAACAGCAATTAAGAAGTGGTTCCATGTTCCTCAAATCCTCCAATCTCCCAATCAGAGGTATTGCTGCCAGATGTAACAAAGAGATAGTGTGATAATTATAACAGTAATATACAAATGTGTGCTGAAAATTTCTTTACCCAAATCAAATTTCACTATTTTGCCCTTAGCTGGGACCCTAACAGGTGCTACCAGAGGTGGTTTCAAGGATCCTGATCAGAGGCCTTGCTGCTGGACGAAATTAAGCGCCGTACCCCCGTGACTATAAAAAAACGTAATAATGAAAACGCACATATGCAAGGCTAGGGAAAGGAATCTGTAGATATTCACAAAAGTACTTTCATAAAGGCTACTCGATACTTTGTCCTCCTTCTTTGCGTCGTATCTTTTTATGACGGAGATGATCATGGCTCTCTGCAGCCTTTTATCTTTTGCAGCAAAAAACGAAATGAATTTGATTAATTATTAGTTACGTTCTTTAATTAAATTCATTTCGTTTTTTGCTTTGAGAAAGTCCACATTGGACGAAACGCGTCAGCAATAAGTACAGTTTTCCTATTGACATTTATATTTATAAATATATATATATATATATATATATATATATATATATATGTGTATGTGTGTGTGTGTGTGTGTGTGTGTGTGTGTGTGTGTGTGTGTGTGTATATTAAGAATAAAATCTAAAGCTTAAAATAAGCTAAAAACTTAAAATCTAATATAAACTAAGAACTCAGAACAAGGTTGACAGAGCTTAAATAGAGTATATTATAATAATACTATTAATACGCACACATACACACAGACAGACTGACATACACACACACACACACACACACACACACACACATATATATATATATATATATATATATATATATATATATATATTGTATTTAGGTAGCAATCCTTTCATGCAAGCTCATTAAATATGGCAGACAAAGTGCATAAATTTTTTTTATATAATTTCTCATATGATCTTATAATTTCTTTTCTTTTCAGTAGATAAATTATGCAAAAACTGTCCAAATGTTAGATTTTTCCGAGCGCTTTCGATTATACGTTTAGCCATTCTCAAGGATGAAATATATTAACTGTTAACTGGAAATAGATTCTTGTATGTATGTATTTAGTATTACATAGACTAGAATGCTTATTTTCAAAACATAGTCAGCGTATTGTGTTCATGTTCAGTTGACATTATTGAATTTTTTGTTTTTATTAACAAGGCTTCCATTATTTTTAGCATTTTATACATGTAGACGACGCTATTATATTTGTATTATCAACAAGTGTGTTGCGAATCGGGTTCGTTAGGTCTCCATGGGTATTTAAATGAGACCTGATTGAGCTATAATCAGAAAGATGTAGTGTGAGTCTTCTTGTCAAACATGTTGTAGTGTGTCCTATATAATTGTTTACGAATTTTGATTGACCAGGAATACAATTCCTTAATGGACATTTAAATTCATAAGTAATACTTGTTCGATTTAATTTTGATCTGTGTTTTGTAGCATTCAAATGGGGCTTGGCGGATGTGCCAGATTGTCAACAATGTGACCTTGGCTTAGAGGAAAACGCTTCGCACGCCTTTTACCACTGTCCTCGGGTACGCCCCCGTTGGGACTAAGTCGGCAAGTCGGCGGCTCGTATCGCCCCCGAAAAACCCGTGCTAATTGATCGTGCATGCGCATGTGACAATCTGTCGCCCCCGTATTCTGGGGTGAAACAGATGGTGTTTCTGACGCTGCTGGTCACGGCAAGAATGGTGATTTGGACGACACGAATGGAGGGATTCTTGCGATGCGATCGTTATTCTCACCAGGATCTGATCAAATTTTTTCAGCATCAGCCCAGGATGAAGATTAGAACTAATAGAAAGCGGTTCGTATCGACAGATTTCAACGAAAGGTGGGTAACTATGGCGAGCCTGGTTTGCCTGAACAGGACTAGTCTTGATTTTCGTTTTTTAAATGCACCTAATTCACAACGGGGCGGCTTCCTGTGGGGCCCTCCCCTAGTAAAAGATAGATTCTTCCAAATGTAAGTAGTTAATATGTGTAATTGTTGTTCCCGGTTTCTGCTTTTGTTATGATTCAAGTCGAGATTCCCTACTTCTTCAGTTTTGTTTTAGCCCGCTCTTTTCATCACGACAGGCTCAGTTTTGACCCGCTCTTTTCATCACAACAGGCTCAATTTTGGCTCGCACTTTTCATCACAACAGGGTCAGTTTTGGTCCGCTCTTTTCATCAGGACAGGCTCAATTTTGTCCCGCTCTTTTCATCACGACAGGCTCAGTTTTGACCCGCTCTTTTTATCACGACAGGTTCAGTTTTGGCCCGTTCTTTTCATCACAACAGGTTCAATTTTGGCCCGCACTTTTCATCACGACAGGGTCAATTTTTTTCATTACGACAGGCCCCCGCTCTTTTTATCACGACAGGTTCAGTTTTGGCCCGCTCTTTTCATCACAACAGATTCAATTTTGGCCCGCACTTTTCATCACGACAGGGTCAGTTTTGGCCCGCTCTTTTCATCACGACAGGCTCAATTTTGGCCCGCTCTTTTCATCACGATAGAGTCAGTTTTGGCCTGCTCTTTTCATCACGACAGGCTTAGTTTTGGCCCGCTCTTTTCATCACGGGTCAGTTTTTGAATTTTCTAATGCACATCATTTTTTATCCTTTATCTCTACCTTAGCGAAAGAGCCTTTTGATTTTGTTGGAAGACAGAATACTGCAGTCGCGCTTATATTTGTGGGGTGAACGGCTCTTACTAATCTTTTTCGGCGTCATCATCCCCACCCACATTATTTCATTGATAATAGTTTTATACATATATATACATATTTTATACACAATTGTACATATTGGGATTTTTAACTCATGGTGTGTTTTTCCCAGTAGGTGCCAACTGAGTGTGATGTATTTTGGTGTATGAAGGAGCGATTGGTGTACGGATAAATTCTTATGGTGAATGACTATATTCTAATGAATGAATGGGTCGTGAATCCGATTAGCTGAGTATAAGATAGCTAGTGACGACCAACTTTGACC
>CAHIKZ030005331.1:2400000-2420000 GCA_903632075.3 Acanthosepion pharaonis | reverse complement strand
AAAGAATTTTTTTCTCTGTCCATTTTTTTGTTCCCGTTTCATCAAAACTTTGCACGCCAACATGCCGCCTCTTGGCCACTGAAACTCGATCAACTTAGATCTTTTATCAGTTACTTTTTTGCTTTGTTTTGTTTTTCGGATTTTGTAATGAAATCTTTTCAGATTAGCGTACATAAAACATCAATTTCAATGAAGCGATTTTTCTCTTTTGATGAAATTCATTTTGTCACATTTAAATTTCGATTTCTGCCAGTTGGTATCAAATTGGTGTTTTCCTTATGACAGGTCTGTGTCTTCATAAATTTGCCATTTTGCAACAATTTAAGATGACAATATTTCAGCTTTTCGGATTTCCCTTGAGTGTCAATTTGTTGTTATTGTATCGCTTTTTTTGTTCGTATTTGATAAATATTGAATCAGTGTCTTTGACATTTTCAGGATTTTTGATGTTCTTTCACACGACGATGCTCGCTTTTGCCGGTGCAGTCTTTACAATTACTCAGTATGAATTTCTGTTTTCGTCAATGCAAAAAATATACAAGTATCAAATCATTTTTATCAGATTTTTTAGAATCTTTTCATCATAAAGAGACGTAAATTTAAAGAAAAATTAGGTTGAAGGAACGCCAAAGTTCGAAAATCTACGATGTAATTATAAAATGTTATCAACCAAGTATGACACAAGGTCGAAATATTAGGGAACCAATTTAGCATAGAATTCAAAAACGATGATGATGCACCAAAAAAAAAAAATGATTTCTAAGAGAGATGCTCAGGTTTGTGAGCTTTTGTGAAAAAACAACATTGATTTTGCATGCAAGTATGATTGTGTCGGCGTATGCCAACAAACTATATACACACACACACACACACACATACATATATATATATATATATATATATATATATATATATATATATATATATATGCACATTTCATTGAATACGACAGGCAAGGTTCTTTTATTTAGTCTTTTATACAATTTATCATGCGATCTAATAATTTTTTTCTTTTCGGATGATAAATTATATAAAAACTGTCCGAATGTTGTTTTTATCCGAACGCTTCGGCTATACATTTAGCCATTTTCAAGGATTAAATATTTTAACTGTTAAAATAAGAAATAGTTTGTTGTATGTATGTTTTATAAAATGTTTTCATTTTTCAAAATACGGTCAAGATATTTTGTCCATATTCGAAGTTAATATTATTAAGTATTGTTTTTTGTTGTTTTTATTAATAAGGCTTCCATTATTTTTAGCCATTTTTTTCATGTAGATGATGCTATTATATTAGTGTATCTTACGAATAGTGTCCGGTAGGTCTCCCTGAATATTTAAATGAGATCTAATTGAGCTATGGTCAGAAAGGTGTAGAGTGAATCTGCGTGTCAAACATGTTGTAGTGTGGCCTATATAATTATTTACGAATTTTGATTGATCAGGAATACAATTCCTTAGTGGGTATTTAAATTCGTAAATAATATTTGCCCTATTTAATTTTTTACTGGGAGGCGGATTATTGTTTTTAACTATAAGGTTTTAAATTTTTGAAATAAATAATCTAATTTTTTTTGCTATTGTCAACTGGTGTTATGCATTTTTTATAACGTTCTTAATTCTACTTTCGTCTTGTTTATAATTTTCGTTCATCTGATTTTTATAAAAAAATATTAATGTTATTGTTTATGTTTCTATTCTCGCCGCTGCTATATATATATAAGGATTCATTTAATACAAGCGGGCTTTGTGGTAGAAGGCTCAATATCGAAGGCGGAGACAGCACCTTAATAGAATTAATATGAAAAAGTTTATATCTATATAAAAAGTTTATATCTATAATATATTTTCTGTTTATACGTTATTTGAATAGATACAATTTATTCAGGTAAATGGTCTGTTTCTTAAATAAACCGTATCAATTACATTTACAGGTGTGAATGTTCGAGAAATTTTGCACAAAATATGAGCTTTCCCGAGAGGAATCGAACCTATAACCACAATGGCAACTATCATTTGATCTGAAGTGCTTTTTAACCATTCAGCCACAAAGAAAGAGTCTGGTTAGCAAAATCCAAATTACTATTTATAAATGTTTATGTTTGTTTTGCTAACCAGACGTGTAATTAATGTTGTTTATTAAAAGAAAGAAAAAAAAAACACGGCATTTATACCTATGAAAAATAAGGTATAAACAGAAAGTATATTAAATAATTGTCGGAATTAATCCATTTCATAATATAATTATATATCTATATAGATATGATTATATCTATATTACCACAAAACCCCCAAGTAAACATGAGCTAACTGAACAAAACTTCTTCATATTAATTCTCTCTCTATATATATATATATGTGTGTGTGTGTGTGTGTGTTAGCGATCGTCAGACAAACTCTGATGATCGCTAAAGCGTGAAACCCACATCTCACATCTATCCAACCAGATATATATATATATTTGTGTGTGTGTGTGCGTGTACGTGTAGAGCGACAGATAGAGAGATAGAAACATAGACTGTGTACACAGAACTTACATCAATACACAAATATATATATATATATATACATACATATATAAATGTGTGTGTGTGTGTGTGTGTGTGTGTGTGTGTGTGTGTGTGTGCGTTTGTGTGTAGATACTGGGCTCAATATTCAGCGGCCACAGTCTGTTACAGGCTTAAACGCAATCTTCAGGCCATGTGTGTTGTGATTTGCCTCGGCTAATGCATGTTGATCAATGGTGCTTTATGGATAGAATGTTGTATTATCCTAACACTTATTGGGTGGACGGTAACGATTATGTTCAACTTATTCTAGAACCTATCGAGTCGAAGTAATTTTTGATCCGAATGCAGTTATTTGTAGCGATTTTAGTGTTGTTTTTAACATTTTGCTCATGATTATTATTTGTAGTTGTTGATTATTATTATATTTACTTGAGTTAATGTGTGAATTCGTACTTTGTTTATTTTTTACTTAATTTGTTTACTTATTTGCTGATTTATATTTTTGTTTATTTTATTTTATTTTACTTATTTAATTTTATTTTTATTTTTCGTATTCGTTATAAGATTCGATTTTAAACGTTGTAAAAAGTTTTTCGCGTCTGTATTTTGAGATGAGTTCTGATCGTCTATTTAGCAATATTCTCATCTAGACAGAGTGTACAGTTTTGGATTTATTGCTGTAAGATGATGCTGTTTTCCTTTTATTCCACGATATTTTTGGTGTGATTTGGTTTTTCTTATTAATTTACCATATATGTCTGTGCTGTCCGTGTATTTACTATTTATAAAGGATATTTTGTCTGCGTAGCTTCTCTGTTTTCATGGTCCTTCAGTTAATCCTATGTATATCTTTTTTCATTATCTTCTGATTTTATAGAGGCTTTGTATATTGCATTGTTTTTTAAGCAATTGCCATTCAAGGGACATTCGTTATTTGCTCTGCTACATGTGTGTTTGATTTGTGCGGGTGGTTTGTTTCTGTTGTGCTTTGTTATTATTTGTGTTATTTTCTCGGTGTAACTGTAGCTGGTTCTGTGTTATTGTTGAATATCTTGTAGAGAGTGCTCGGTGGGGATAGATGTTTGTGTATGAATTTAATGAATATTTTCCTACGTTTGTTTTTACGTATTTGTTTTACGTATGTTTTACGCATTTGTTGAACCATATGATGTTACTTTTCCTGTTAACGTTTTTTTTTTTTTGTGTGTGTGCTGCGTGGTGTGCATGTGAGTGTTGTCGAAAATTCACTACCTTTTAGGGCTGTTTCATAATCTTTTTCGGCTTCATAGAAGATGATTTCACTGGAAGAACTGTCAAATAACTTGCAGTTAATTGATTGTGGAATCTTGATTATTGATGGCGGTTGGTTGGAAGAGATTTGTATGTAAAATGGTTTTGCGTTTTTTGTTTTTTTTATATGGTTGATATGAATCTTACTCTCTGTCCTTTAGCAAATATCATCGTCATCATCATCATCATGATCATTATTATCATCATCACCCTCTAGACTTTTGTAATTATAGGACGGATCCATATGTAAAAGCCAAACTAACTCTTTTCCAAAAATGGTCAATCAACGGAAGCCATCAGCAATACTAGCAGTCATACTTGTCCATTGTTTGACATTATTCAACCAATTTTTGCGTTGGCGTCCTCCCCTGCGTCCACCTATTATTAACAAACATATTAACAAATATATCATACCTCAAAGTATCATTTAAAAAAAATATAAAACCATCTTCAGGACATATTCATAAATATAACATTATCAATTATTTCAGTTATTTGTTTGGATAAGTCTTGTTCTAATGTACATCGTCTTTGTCATGTTGTATTGATAATGTTATATTTATGAATATGTCCTGAAGATGGTTTATTAGACCGAAACGTCAGACGTTGACATATTAACATTAAAACAGCATAATCGTATATAAGGATTTTTGTTTTTGTTTTTGTTTTTTCAGTATATATTTTTCTTCATATATATATATATATATATATATATATATATATGTATACAGAGAAATGTATCTGTTTAATATATCATTGCTATTTTCTGATCTTCGAATAAATTGTACATCAAAATAAAACTTGTCGATAAACTGTCTAAAATTCATGTTTAACATCTGTTTTTTTTTCTCGACTATTTCCCATCGTCACTTTTCGAAATGTCCTGCCATCTTTTCAATATATACATGAAACTATCATAGAAATATATGAACATAAAACAAATATGAATCGTTATAAGACAAAATCCCAAACTACTCGAAACTATTATCATACTTATGAGACAACCAGCATTAAATAAAATATCTTAATGCGAAAGGCATGAGATTTTAAAGTGGGTATAAAATTTTTAATATGCGTATGAAATAATAATTTATGAAATACATGTTTATGATGTATTCTGATCCGGTGTTGTCAAGGTCTAGGTAACCGATCTATACATGACGTCACTTATATGGTCAATTATATGGCATGCGTATATTTGCATTTGAATTGGAAAAATACTGAAATGTACTCAAGAAATTTTTATCTAACATATTGACAACATTTACTTCTTGATAATGATGGAGGCCAAATTAAAATAAAAAGAATCATGAATTCTGCATTATATATATATATATATATATATATATTACATGAATCATTTATACAAAAAACAGATATAGAAGTTAATGATTTAAATGGCGAGAATACATCTTTGCAAACAATTTTAATAAAGTACATTAACCCCGAACCTGTATATGAATGTTATACTCCCTGTTTATAAATTCCAGTTGTAAATTGAACTGCACCACATACTTGATATATATATACAGTGTAACCCGGATATAAGAGACCCGGATATAAGAGAAACCCGGATATAAGAGAGATTTTATCTGGTCCCAAATTAGAGCCCATACTTACCTAAACAAAATAGACCAAACCAGGATATAAGAGAAACCCGGATATAAGAGACTTCTTCTCCGGTACCGACAACTCTCTTATATCCGGGTTACACTGTATATACGTTATACGTCATAACAGATGCCTATTTGTTACTGCTCGTAACAAAGGTAAGCAAGTCCTTGATGGAGTCATGTCCCTGTGTGTCGAGAGAATGAGGCATCGCATAGCCTTTAAAAGTTTGGCACTCGTGATTACTGACTTCTCTGTAATAGTAATAAGCAAATAAGTGCAAGGTCTCTATTTCCCCCCGCCCCACTTCCATCGATCCTCTGTTGATAAAGCTGAATGTTTTGCCAGTAAATTCTTCTCAAATTTTACTCTTGACTCATCTGGGGTATCACTGCCTAACATCCCACTTACAACTGATTCTCTACTGAGTGATATGCATATAAACCCGTCCATGGTTTCTGCTATCATCTCTTACATCCCCACAAAGCGTGTGACTCCCATAGTACCCCTGTAATAGTCATTAAGAAGTGTGCTCCTGAACTGTCTCCTGTTCTCTCTAAACTGTATGCCAAGCTGCCTCCTGCTGGCTGAAAGTCATCATTTGTTGTTCCAGTTTTTAAGAACTCTGGGGAACCGTCCGCCCAACTATCAGCCTATTATTTTTATTTTTATTGTCTTATTGATGCGGCATTCACCCTGGGCGGCTTCTTCCTGTTGTGAGAAGAAGATTCTTGGGATAAATTACAGAAGTAGGGTACCCAGACCTACTCGGATAACGTTCTTGCTTGCCGCGGGATTCCTACAGACGCAGAGACAGGAACGACCAGAAGCCGCCGGTTACTGATGCAGACGCTCCTTGGATTTTCACCAGAGCCCTTGTTAGCCGGCGTGTGTGTCAGACCTGTCCGCTTGGGTGGCCCGACCAGGAACGAAGTTCCGGACGGCATAGCTCTGACACTATCGTTTACAACCCCCCACCGACTGTGAGGTAAGTGTTGGACTTTGGGGGCTTACAGTACCAGGTGTTCCCAAGCGGTCCCCCATCTAAGTACTGACCTGGCTCTACGATGCTTAACTTCGGTGATCGAACGAGAACCGGTGTTTTCAGCGTGATTTGACCGTAAGCATCGGCCTATTAGTCTTCTATCTCTTTATGGGAAACAACTAGAGGCCCTAACCAATTCTGGTTCATCATCTCTCATTGCAGGGATTTTTCTCAGACAAACAATACAGCTTTCGTTTCTCCAGGTCAACTTCTGATGTACTTATGATAATTCCGGAAAGAGTCTATCAAGCTCTAGATAAGAAACAGTGAAGACCGAGCTGACCATTAGACATCTCGAAAGCCTTTGACAGGGTCTGGCATTCTGGTCTTCATAAGCTGAAACGTTACGGTATCTCTGGGCACATTTTTGAACTGATCAAGTCGTTCCTATCAAATTGTGAAATGAAAGTTGTCCTGAACGGCCACTCATCTACATCCTTTCGTACAAACGCGGATGCCCCCCCCAGGGGTCCATCCTTGGTCCTATGGTGCTTTTAATCTTCATTAACGACCTTCTCGATGACATAAATTCTCAACATGGCATCTAAGCTGACGACACTGCCATTTACTCCTGCTTCGATAGTCTGTCAAGATCAAAATGACAGTTGATGTTCAAAACGACTTCAAGACAATCGTTAACTGCGGTAAAAGATGGCTTGTCAACGCCTCCAAAACTAAATTTCTCTCTGTTAATCATCTGAAAAAAACCCTCTCTGCCTTCCATCGGTATGGCTGATGCTATCCTCCAGGAAAGTGATTTATTGCGGCTCCTCAGGCTCACGTTCTCTGCTGAATGACGTGCAACGACTATATTGAATCCATTGTTAGGTCACCTGCTAAGAAAGTCGGTTCACTTTATCAGGCGAGACATTTTTTCTCTCCAGAATCTATCAATAAGACTACCATCCATCCATGCTTAGAATATTGATTTCATATATATATATATATATATATATATATATATATATATATTCTGGCGACACTGCTTTTTGCCTGGAGCTCCTTGATACGAACCAAAGAAGAATCAGAAATATTATTAGTCCTAAATATCGGCTCGGCTTCAGTCACTTGATCACCGGCGTAAGGTTGGTTCTCTATGCTCTTTTTTTTAAAATAAATACTTTCATGGTAATTGTTCGGAAGAGCTCGTCACTATATGAATTTAACCGCAATTCTAAACTGGCATCGAGATTTCATCAATTTAAAGTTGTGCTTACTAGATGTAGCCGTAAGTTTTATGCTAATAGTTTCTTTTCTCGTACTTCTCGCTTGTGGAACTCTCTCTCGGGTCCATGCTTTCCAACCAACTTTAATCTGCAAAAATTTAATTGCAATGTCAATCGCTTTCTACTGACCTACTTATTGCCTTTTTCTATTTCTACTCATTAGTAATGTTTCTGTTCCTCATTCTTCCACATCCTGTAATCCATTGTGTCTTAGTGGCTTTATTGCCAATGCTTGGGGTGATACCGATTTAAAAAAAATAAAAGTTTCAAAAAAGATTTTTCATTTTTAAAAATTCATTTTAAACCTTAGGTATCGCAAATCTGTGAAAGTACTTCCATTGTACGTCACTGAAAATGCTATGCAACTTTGCTACATTTGTGTAAGAGAATGTAAGACGATAGCAGAAGTAAACATCTACATAGGGTCTGAAAATGTTTGTGGACAGATGAAACGATAGCATTGCTCTCTAAATCCAGTCGCAGACACCTCATATAAATGAGTGGGTGATGACAAAGAAGAGAAACCAAAAATATTCTGACGTTTCGTTATTTGTCCAGATTTTTTAAAATTAATCAGGCCGCTAACTTTTCAGCACACCATATATATATGGTGTGCTGAAACGTTATCGGCCTGATTAATTTATATATATATATATATATATATATATATATATATGTTTTGAACAATAAAAATATTGAAAAATTAAAATTTTTAGATACACTGGATTGTATATTCATATTTTTTGTTTTGTTATTTCAATTAGGCTCCTCGAATAGTTTTCGCCAGCATGGCCATCATCAGGAAAAAAATCATTGCTTGTTAGTAGCAGTGAACTACAGGAGTGAATGACTGTTTCTGATGAAATTGAACTTTATCTGTAGTTTTCATTTGTTTTTTATCGTTAATTTTGGTCAGTAATTGTGTCGGTCAGACAGCCTCTTTCAGTTTTATCGATTGCTGGGAATGAGATGTGTGTGTTAAGTGTATGTTCTCTTTAGAATATATATATATATATATATATATATATATATATTGTAACGGAGTTCAGAGCAGCATTAGATGTTAACGTTTATTCCAACTTAATTTCAATAAAAACAAAATAAATAGAAAAACATATGCACTTTTTTCCTCAGTTTCTTCTTTAAATAATTTTAAATTTAATATATATTAAATTGGTAATTTTGAATTTTGAATTTTATAGCATAATTTAATATTTATTAGTTAGAATGAATTCTATTTTAGTCTAGCCCTAACATTAAAGCATTACATAATTATTATAACCAAAGTTCGTTGTCAATTTTTTTGAATTCTCATATACTTGTATTTTGATTGGTCATTCTAGCTTAGGTTACAACGTTTTTGAATTCTCATATACTTGTATTTTGATTGGTCATTCCAGCTTATGTAACAACGTTTTTGAATTCTCATATACTTGTATTTTGATTGGTCATTCTAGCTTATGTTACAACGTTTTTGAATTCTCATATACTTGTATTTTGATTGGTCATTCCAGCTTATGTAAGAGCGTTTCCCCTTGTGAGGGGGTGTTTGATTGATTTGAACCTTTTAAATCCCTTTATTCTACATTCAACACCATCACTTGATAAGACACCAGAAGTGTTGAAACAGAATGGCTATTTTTGCCGTGATCTTATAACATACTTATGTTATTATTTTCGAATAAATGATTATATATATATATATATATATATATATATATAGGAGGCACGGTATAGTAATGAATAGCGGCTCGGATTAATGAATCGAAGAGCCAAGTTCTAATTCCAGTCGAATCCATTACATTCACTTACGTGCTAATACACTTGGGAAAGGTATGAATCCTCTTATTTCCCCCCTAGTTATGGGTAAATAGTAGGACAGACCGGGCTCTATAGCCTTGGATGGCAACTGGTTTACCGCAGGAAGAAATGGCAACCTAGGGCGGGAGAAAATCTGCCTCGTCAGTCATGTAGCGAAAGATACATGATCACCCTAAACGTGTGTCACGTATGGCACATAACTGACTGACTGTCTGACTGATATATATATATATATATATATATATATATATATATATATATATATATATACTTACTTTTATATGTCTTGTAGAAGAAAATATTTCTGTTCCGAGAGTGATATTTAGCTACCCTCCACGAGAGTTACATGTGGCACAAGGCCGGGTTTAACGTGGGTTCTCCGAACCTGAAGGCTCGGCAAAAAATATTCCCTCTTTGAACCCGCATAAACGGGTTCAGGGGCAGTCAACCACCCCGAACGAGACTCTGCCCTTCGGCGGAGCCTCGTCCGGGTTCCTCTCCGCCCGAAGGCAGAGAGTTTAGACTGTTAGCCAAGTTAGCCAAATTTCTGTTCTGAGAGTAGAACCAGGTATGATCTTTGATCTTTAAAAGACATATATATCTATACTGAATTTTGAAATTTCTAAAAAGTGTGGGTGGAGAAAAAAAAGGGGGAAAAGAAAGAAAGAAAGAAAGAAAGAAAGAAATGAATTCTCAAAAGAAAAATAGCTCCGAGAAATAAAATGAAAAACAATTATTGGGTCGAAATCTAGAAGTGATCGTTGCAAGTGATCGGTTTTGAGAGGAGGAGGAGGAGGAGGGGGGATGGCAAGGGAGGAGGGGGAGGATGAGGAGGGCGAAGGAGAAGGCGGTTTAAACAAGGACCCTTACAAAGGAATAGAAATAAATATAACACAAACAATAACAATGAGTGCCATCCTCTGTCCCTGAAAAAAAAAATTACAGAAAAAAGTTTACAGAAAGAATTGAGCGCAAAAAAAAAAAAAAAAAAAAAAAAAACTTTTACAAAGGGAAAAGGAGGCCAAAAAAAAATGGTGCACATGTATTTAGGATTGACGAAACTATGACAGAGTGTGGAGACAGGCGGAGTGTGTTTACATCTGTAATGGCGTCCCCGGTCTGGTAACCGTGGCGACTCCATGACCGACAGACGAACAGACCGACAGGCTGGCAGACAAACAGATTGATTCATTCACACTCTGACAGACTGGCTTCTTCTTCTTCTTCTTCTTCTTCTTCTTCTTCTTCTTTTTTTTCTTCTTCTTCTTCTTCTTTATAAGTTGCTTATACGAGGCGAGTAACTGAATTGTACTCGATCCGACCACAAGGCGCTTTAAAAAAAATGCTTGTCATTTAGCCAGATTTCAGAAAGTGGGGCGGGATGATAAATTTTCAGCACCCCCACATAAATGAGCATTTTTTTTGGCCCTTTGAATATTTGGTATTAATATTACATTTAGTTATTATTATTATTATTATTATTATTGCACTGACTGAATTTTCATACCATTAGTATCTGATGGTTTTCACTGGAGATCAAGTAGCATCAAGATTTCTCACCTCTCCAGCACTCTTCTTCTTCTTCTTCTTCTTCTTCTTATTATTATTATTATTATTATTATTATTATTATCTTCGTACTAATGATATTGTACTAATAATAGTAGTTATAATTACTTATGATATTTACTCTTGTTTTTGCCACTGTTACTACTATCTATATATAGGTTACTTGTTCTCTTACAATAATAATAAAAATAGCAATTACTATTATTATTGTTTTTAGAAGAAGAAGAAGAAAAACAACAACAACAACGAGATGAACACAAGCAAGAAGAACAAGAAAAACAAACAAGTGAAAATTAGAAAATGAATTGTGACCATCGAGATAGATGACTGCCTTGTTTCAAAAAGCTAGGGTACCAGGAAGAGTGCTAGAGGGATGGTCAAACTTGCTGTCACTTAATCTCCAATGTCAGTAACCAGTGACTAGCGATGTGAACCCCCAATGAGGGAATAATAATAATAATGAAACCGTTGTCGTTATCATGTCGGTTTCTGTAAGCTCAATTTAAAACAGGTGAATGTAAGTGGCGAGACGTTCACGAAGAAGATAAGAGATTGGTTGGTTCACTTGGGGCTTCCGACATTCACCACGCTCACTCAAGCGCAGTAAATGAGGAAAAAATCAAGCGCCACTGTCGTCGGCCTCCGCCAGTCAGAGCCAAGGGCGCCTCAGTCGAGAGCCAGCCGTCGGCAAAGGGAGGGAATCCAGTTGAATTAGTCCAAAATGGTATACACAATATATTTTCAAATCTAATACGTTTGTAACCATCTCTCTCTCTCTCTCTCTCTCTCTCTCTCTCTATATATATATATATATATATATATATATATATATATATATATATGTATGTATGTATGTATGTATGCGCGGTACTTATTGGAAAGTGCTCAATATCAGTGATAGAGCTAACATATTCAGCTCTACGGATATGAGTTTGTGACCCTGGGTTTCACGCTAATCCGAGAGTCCCATTTCAGCCTCCCATCAGCGTGGCTGAGGCTAGCCTTCAGGGGAGTGACCCGTTGCACCTTCTCGGACTAAAGTTCCCGGCTGACATGAAGTGGTAAGATAAATTAATTGCTAGGTCAGCTGCTAAGAAATTTGGTTCGCTCTGTCATGCTAGACATTGTTTCTCTCCAAAATCTATTATATATATATATATATATATATATATATATATATATATATATATATATATATATATAATAACGTCATCCACAGACAGACTGTTTCGCTGTTTCACAGCTCATCAGTGTGGCTAGACATCTGGTTGCCTCTAGCTAGATCGAAACCCGACTGAATTGGTGTCATTCTAACCATTAAGCCGTCGGCGCACGGTAGGGATGAAAGTGGATTTTTTAGCGTATCTATTTTTAGAAACACGCCCAGTGACCGACAGTGACTCAATTCGCATCTGCGAAGAGTCTCGCTATATAGCTATAATAGTCACTGTTTACCAACCCACACCTCGTCCCCAGAGAGCTCAACTGAAATTGATATTTCAGGAGCCAATATAACGTCATCCACAGACAGACTGTTTCGCTGTTTCACAGCTCATCAGTGTGGCTAGACATCCGGTTGCCTCTAGCTAGGATCGAAACCCGACTGAATTCTACCATTCGCTCATGCTTAGAATATTGCTGCCACATATGGTCCAATGCTCGTGCTATATGTTTAGAGATTCTTGATAAAATTCAATTAAGAATGAGCTATATTATTAGTCCTGACCTGGCATCTCGGCTCCAGTCACTTTCGCACCGCCGTAAAGTTGTTTCCCTGAGCCTTTTCTATAAATACTTTCATGGTAATTGTTCAGATGAGCTCTTCACTATTCTAGGAACACTTCGCTATGGTACCTAGACTTTATGAATATAAGCACAATATTGGCAACAAGCTCTCATTAATTCACAGTTAAATTGGTTAGATGTAACTGTAAGCTCTATGTTAACAATCTCTCCTCTCGTGTTTCTCGCTTGTCTAACATCATTCCGGATCTATACTTTGCAGCAAACTTTTATCTTCAAAAATTTAAATACAATGTCAGTCGTTACCTACTGTCTTCTTGATTACTCTTCTATTGCTCTCGCTCCTTAATAATGTTTCTCTTTTATCTTATTCTCTTGTGTCTTAGTGGCTTTATTACCTTGCATGACGTTAAATGACACACACACACACACACACACATATATATATATATATGAAAAAGTGTATATAAATATAAATAAATATATATATGTATAATTATTTATATATTATATGCGCGGTACTTATTAGAAAGCGCTCAATATCAGAGATAGAGCTAACATCCAACCAAATATATATATATATATATATATATATATATATATTCATACATGTTTCATTAAATAATATAGACAAGTGTTGTCTATTTATTTTATGTAAATTCTTTTCATAACGTCTGATAAGCTTAAGAACATTATCATTAAACGAAGAAAAAGAATCACAATATTGATCCATATTTTTTTATCAGATGTTATGAAAAAAATTTACATAAAAATAAATAGACAACACTTGTCTATATTATTTAATGAAACATGTATGAAAAAATGCTGCCTAAATACACATTATATATATATATATATATATATATATATATATATATATATATATATACGTTTTACCAGTTTGTGATTGGAAGGAATAATTACGAGGAGGATATAAATCCAGTGAGAGCTCAATGTAGATTACAGAGCATTATAATGATAATAAAAAGACGGAGACTTTAATTATCCATTTCGTTTATAATTTTTTATATAAAAAAATAAATAAATAAAATAAAAATAATTAAATAAAATAAAATAAAATTAAAATGATAAGTGTTGTAACATCTCGATCTTTCATGAAACATCGAGATGTTACAACACTTATCATTTTAATTTTATTTTATTTATTTATTTTTATTTTTTACTTTTTTGAATTTGTTGGTGGAGGCCTAAGACTCAACCGGCCGGCTTCACATCAAGTGTCTTGAGGAGGTAGTGCTGTCCTGGGTCAAGAGGGTGGATGCTGGATGACCCGATGTCTAGCAACAGGATTCCGCCCGATGCCACACAAGCAGGAGAACTTAGTCGTAGCTGTCAGACAATTTCTGCAGCCACATCACCCCTTATATCTGGCCACCTAACTCCCCAAACCTTTTTCTTGTTATTTTTTTCTTTTGTTTCAAATTGAAACATTTGAAGATGCGAATGGTGCATCCACACAATCTGCTGAAATTGTACTGACTGCCATAAGCTCACAGTCTCATGTCATATTAACTTCATCTGAATTTACATCTGTCTATTGCAAGGGGACTAAACTTTTAAAAATATAAGTTTAATGTTCATGGTAAGTACAAAAAATATTTAAGAATTTAAATCCTAATTTTAATGCTAGATCTGTGTGAAGCATTGTTCTTTGGTGCTGATGGAAGGAATAGTGGGATGCTGACGGATTAAAGGAATTTCCTATCGGCAAGGGTTACACAGGAATGTCAAAAGACTGAGGTCATGGGTAAAAGAACGACACTCATCTCATGTACATATATCATTTTAAGTTAGTGAAATGAAAATTCGCTTATTTTTCTTAGAAGTTCCCATAGGTCATTGTTGTATTAAATACGCTCACTATAGGTAAAACAATCATCAGTCAAGATTTTGAAAACATTATGTATATATATATGTGTGTGTGTGTACTTTGTGATTACTAATACAAATTAACCGCTTACAAAACTATATACATGAATAAATATAATGATAGTTTTTGATGAACTCTTGAATCTGATTTTCCCTAGAGAAAGATTTCCTCATCAAAGTATTTTACAGCAATCAAATTGTTATAACCAAAGGAAGGTTACTGAATAGAATAATCCCATAAAGATTGGTAATGAACGATAATACTTAGGACAAGAACAACACATATAAGATTCGCAGCGGCGTGTAGAAGTAGTCAACTGCTAGAAGTGATGCAAGTGAATTCCACAATGAATCTCCAACTACAGGATATCTACCAGACGCCCCATGCCCCAAGGCCGAATTTAATGTGGGGTATTCGAGCCCGTAGGCTCGACAAAATATTCCCTGTAGACTCCGTATAAAACGGGGCCGGGTAGCTGTTTTCGGACTGCTCAGAGGCAGAGAGTTTGACCAGCATAGCTGGAGACGAATCTCTAACTGCAGGATATTTGCCAACTGCCCCACGCGGTCAGATGTGGCACAAGGCCGAATTTAACGTGGGGTTTCCGAGCCCGCAGGCTCGGGCAAAAAATTCCCCGTAGATCCCGTAAAAAACGTGGTCGGGTAGCTGTCTACCACCCCAGACGAAACTCTGCTCTTCGGCATAGCCTCGTCTGGGTTCCTCTCTACCCGAAGGTTTGACTAGTACAGCTGGAAACATTTTCCCTTTAATCAACTGTGTACGCTGCCACTGCTGTACAAACATTAAACTATGTAAATAGACTCTAAAAATATTATTCTTAATTGCCAAGCATTATTACTAGTTAGAAAAATATATTTGCCATTTCCTAAAAATGGAAATCACTCAACTTGGCTTCTTTGTAAAGTTAACAATAATTTATATATCTACGCGTATTCAGCTAAATATATACACCTGTTTACAAGTATTCCTACATATATTTATGAAGATCAATGTATACCTCCATCTATATACATTTATACAGACTGAGAAAATACCAAAGTTATATATTTGACCATTGTCTATTGCAGGGGTGAACAAACTATGGCTCGCAAGACACATGCCGCTTTTTGACCTTTTTTTATATGTAGCTCTTGGAAATATGTTGTCTGAGCTCTGTTTTTCATCATAGTTAATATAAAAGGTAAAAAAGAAAAATTCAAGCTTTATAATTATTTACTACGTATGAATTGAGACCCCATTGGATTAAACGTAAATTTAATGTTAATGTACATGTAACAAAAACCTATGTGTAATTTTTTTTGCGTGTCTTGTAGCGGTCAAATATCTGAAGTTTAACGTCTGTGACTCTTACATTAAGTAAGTTTGGTCAGCTCTTGTGCCAGTTGAAATTTAGATGAATAAATATCTATTGATATATTAAAAAAGAAAGAAGAAAAAAATCAAGTCTATCGATTTGCATTAGGGAAACGAGCAATAACGTGAAGAAGGAGGAGGAGGAAGGTGAAACGACCCGGACATCCATATCAGGAGGGCATCCAATAAACAAATAGTGAAATAAAAATTTAGTTTATATTTAATTTGAATAAAGTGTTTATTTCATGTTTCATCGCTGGTTACATATTTTTCCTTTCTCACATTTCCCAGTATTACCCGCCCCCACTACTTGAGTCTTAGGGGTTTATAATCAAGGAGTAGATCGAAGGCATCACAAAACCTTTTCACGTCACTGGAAACGAGTTACGGGCTTTTAAAATGAAAGTCTTTGCACGCAGATGTACACCTATACGGAAGATCGATAGGAAGGAAGGATCGGAAGGAATAGAGGGGAGGAAGGAAGTAGGGAAGGAAGGGGCAGAAGGAAGGAAGGGACAGAAGGAAGGAAGGAAGGGACAGAAGGAAGGAAGGAAGGAAGGAAGGAAGGAAGGAAGGAAGGAAGGAAGAGGAAGGAAGGAAGGAAGGAAGGAAGGAAGGAAGGAAGGAAGGAAGGAAGGAAGGGGGGGAGAAAGGGGCAGAAGGAAAAGAAGGGGAGGAAGGGGCAGAAGGAAGGAATGAAGGAAGGAAGAAAGGAAGGGGAGGAAGGGGCAGAAGGAAGGGAAGGGGGAAGAATGGGCAGAAGGAAGGAAGGGGAGGAGGGGGAAGAAGGAAGGAAGGGGGCAGAAGGAAGGAAGGAGGAAGGGGCAGAAGGAAGGAAGGGGAGGAAGGGGCAGAAGTAAGGAATGGAGAGAAGGAAGGAATGGAGAGAAGGAAGGAATGGAGAGAAGGAAGGAAGGAAGGAAGGAAGGAAGTAAGGAATGGAGAGAAGGAAGGAATGGAGAGAAGGAAGGAAGGGAGGAAGGAAGTAAGGAATGGAGAGAAGGAAGGAATGGAGAGAAGGAAGGAAGGAAGGAAGGAATGGAGAGAAGGAAGGAATGGAGAGAAAGAAGGAAGGAAGGAAGGAAGGAAGTAAGGAATGGAGAGAAGGAAGGGGCAGAAGGAAGGAAGGAAGGAAAGAAGGGAGGAAGGAAGGGAGGAACGGACGGACGGACGGACGGATGGAGAGACGTACAGAGAAAAGAAAGAGACTAAGATTGATGGACACATTCATGCTGAATGGATTGATCTGCAAACAATAGTTGATCGACTAAATCAACCCGTAAAATGTCTGTTCAGGTCTTTCCCAATGATAACACAAAATTCATATCGAATTATCAACTCTTACATGAAATCTTTCATTTTGCACATTTGTCAAACACTCTGAACCTTT
This sequence comes from Acanthosepion pharaonis, assembly GCA_903632075.3. Taxonomy (NCBI): domain Eukaryota; kingdom Metazoa; phylum Mollusca; class Cephalopoda; order Sepiida; family Sepiidae; genus Acanthosepion; species Acanthosepion pharaonis. The sequence continues at coordinate 2,402,532 of CAHIKZ030005331.1, read as the reverse complement.
GCTGTATTTCAAAACTAATTTTAATGAACTGGAAGGGGTTTTTGTTTTGAAATCCCTGTCATCAGAATGAGAAAAAGTATTTTCAAAATTAAACATACATTTTGAAACTTTATTTTCAGAATATTAGTTGTTTAATGTTTCATTAATATGAATTGAAACAAATATTACTTTTAGTTTATGATATCACAGAAATGCATTTTTAATACGGAGGTAGGTGTTTATTTAAGGTGTTGACAGCTTGATTGACAGACGGAAGTTTATCTATTTTTTTTTCTACGGTGGACATAAAATTACTTGAGAAATATAACATGAGAATATTACTTTTTATATAATGTTTAACTACCCAGTAATTTTTTAAATTTAGGGTAATATTCTCTGAAATTTAATGTTTTATTGAATTTTAGATACTTTGGCATTAAATGTACAATAGTTATCACTTTTATTCTCTGATAATGCCGTGTATTTAAATTGACACATTTATACACACGCACACACACACACACACATGCACACACATAATGAGTTTTAAAATTCTGCGGGTCATTGAATTGTAGTAAGCGTTTCCATTTATGATTAGTAAATAGTTTTTTCTTAATAACAATATCATTTAAACGCTAAAAATGAATACAAAAATTTAAAAGATTTAAAAATGTATAAATTATTATAATTAAAACATTAAAAAAAATGAAAATGATCCTTGTAAAAATTCATTATTCGTCGAATTTTTTCTTAAGACAACAGTGACCATGATATATCTTATCTTATCTTATCCATAAAAGAAATTAAAAGATTTTCTAATTAAATTATGTCCTATTCTTATTACATTTTTTATATTACAATTCAGAGAACATTTTCTGTAACTGGGGTCCTGTTTTACCAAAACAATTAATGATTCTCCAAGGACTTCTGCATATAACTAATATAAACATTAAGTGGTACAAAAATGAATTTCACGAAATTTCATAAAATTAAGTAAAAGGGGTGGTAACAGGTGTAAAAAAAAGTTTTTACCAAGATTTCTAAAAACGTAACATTTCTAAAAGTAATTTAATTTATTTCTGAATAAATCCTGAAAGTTTCATTAATATCCAAAAATTATTTGATTTTTTTTCAAGAATTTCAAAATCAATGTGTTTTTCACCGCATAAAAAAAAATACGCTACAATTTCCTATAGTAATTTTTGTCCCACCCTCTGACGCAAGAGAAACAAAATTTTTAAAACTTCGAACATTCTAAAAAGGGCCAAAGCATATAATTTAATAATAAATAAATCATTTGGTCTTTCCTCTTAGCTATAACATACAGATTTTTGGCGATAAAACATTGTTTTAATTAAGTTTAGGACATTTTTTCATCATTATATGTTCATTTTCTGTGAATAACAATAGCAGAATATTTTACTTTTTTGGAAATATTAAATTTAATCTGTTAGCTTGGAATTAAAACTAAAATAAAACATTCAAATAAGATTTGTCATTTTTAAATGCATTTTAAGCCAGAGACGTTGCTTTTTTGGAGGTAGCTACATATTTGTATCTACATATAAGCTTTTTTTTTCATTCAGAATCTTTGAAGCGAATCAAATTTACTGTTATCTCTTTTATTGTCCGCAAAATCAACATTCTTACCGATGCTTCTTTATTCTACTGTTCAAAGAAAAATATTTAATGGATTGAAATTAGACAAAAAGTGATATTTCTTTATTACTTTAACATATATAAAACCAAATATCTTTCTAATACACACGCATTCAAGTAGACATTTATATATGCCAAGTGTTTGTTGGCGTCAATGTGGCACCTTAGACAGTTGATGATAGACGCCATTGTTGATGGCCAACTCCCACGCCGACGACAGGAAAAGAAAAGACCAGGTCTCGAACGGATAAACAAAAGAACCACACTCGGAAAACAACAAGCTTTTTATGGGAAATTCAAGTCCGTTTTTATTGGCACTTTCTACCTGCCCTGCTTTCAACAATAATCCCACTTTTAAAGAATAAAAAAAAAGGTAAAAAGCTCGCTAAATGCTACCATCTTGTCAGACACATGCAAACACACGTTAACACATAGACATACACCGACTCGTTTGCACACATACACGCACATCGATGGACGCCATATTTATTCTAGTTTCTATGCGCCATACTTTTTTATTCCCTTATTTATTTGTGGTCCCATGTTTGCTTTTCTTGTTCACAAATTGATTCGTCAGAAGATATTTAGTAAAATAAAGATCGACAGGCACAACTCTCACGCAATATGCTCACCAACTGGATTGTGAGAAGACTCCATTGTCGGTCGCCTATTGTTAGATAGTAAGAGCTGTTCTCAACTCTCACTTCCCACTCACTAATAAATGTTGTACTTTTCTAATACTCGCCACCCCCCTTTTACCGTCTGCTTCAATCAAATACTCGCTTTTCTCTTTTTTTCTTGTAAAGTGTGAATATTTGTCATATTCCCAACTTATTTATTCGCGATAAATAATTAATATGGAAAAAGGGAAAAAATGAAGTAAATTTTATGATG